>CM065593.1:252829563-253089244 GCA_033119425.1 Bufotes viridis
GCACAAGGTACTAAAGAAACCTCTACTGTAACTGTACAAAAACCAACAATATGTTGCAATTCATACTGTAGGTCTCCCTCCACCAGAACAGGAGGATGAGGTTCAGTAGGCGGAGTGACAGGCGAAAGTGATTTATGAAAACATTGAGAATCCTAAATGAAGACGTTAAAGGCTGTTGGAATTTTACAATCTTATAGAAATCAATGTATCTGAAACCCAACTTATATAAAGGTACTGAGATGCAGATTTTTAGTAGACAACCATACCTTTTTCCCTACACAAAATAAAGGACCCACAGAACATTTTTCTTTTTTTTAACATTAACTAAAAATGTGCTATATATGATTAAAACACTCAGTTTTTCCATTAGTCTCAGGGTGAAATGCGGAGGAAAAAGATGACTAGACGAGGGGGGCAGAGCTAGCTCCTGTGGTGTATGTGCTCCTGTCACACTACAAAGAAGAAGGGTTCTTAAGCCACTCACTGACCATCTTTGGGATAAGCGCACCCCTTGTCGCTGGACTTTTCCTTTTGGCCTGGCTTTTATATACTCAGGTAGAAACATCAGAATCTCCTGATTCTCAGACCTGCAGGAAGCGTTCTCCAAAATTGACATTTCTCTACTGGATATTGTGAACTGGGGTGCCGTGACAGATCTTACTTCGCGTCTGGACCTTCTCAAAACAGAAGCCTTGAGAGAAGGCCTCCACACTGAAACAGCGACACCTGAAGCGGCACAGTGGTATCCTGATACTGAAGAGGATAGCCCGGTCCATCTCTTGAGGCCCCATTGTTCTCTAACTAAAGGACGTATGCTTATCTCTGATGTTTCCTTGCTCATATCTTCTCTTTTCTCCTCTTTGCTCCTCCCCTTTTATAAAATTGTTTCCGCTTCTTCAGGTCTCTGATTTCCTGTTTTGTACCAAAACATATTTTGGGTTTAACCCCTCCCTCCCCATAAGAGGCCTCATAGGCTTCATTTTACACCTAATTGGGCTCTTTGCACCTATCCAGTTTTATTACTCTTCTGATTTGAATTTTGTTCATTTGTTGTTCTTTTTTAGGCGCGGAACATGTGGGTACACCTTACCATATCCTCTGGCCTATGACGCTCAGAAAACTGGTTTCCATGAGACTGTTATATGGCAATACCCTCTTTCACTATGGCACAACTTCTATGCTTATGGTTTGCTTCTTTTTGCATTAAACTTTATTATTTTAATGGCTGACCTCCGGTTAGTCTCCTACAATGTAAAAGGGCTTTGGTCAAAGAGATCTCAAATCTTCTCTCTTCTCTGGAACATGAAGTGCTCAGTGGTCTTCCTCCAGGAAACCCACTATAGACATGGTAAATACCCAAACCTTTCCTTTTCCAGATTCCCCACCTGGCATTAATGTGGTGCGGATGGTGCAGCCTTAAGGGGATTAAGTATAAGATTTAGTAAAGATGTTCCTTTTAACTATTTTGCACACATCCAAGATATATCATCTTAAAAGGCCTCATTGGGCACACTATGTATACCTTTGCTAATATTTATGCACCTAACTCTGACCAGATTTCCTAGTTACTATCTGTCCTGGCCTTGGTGGAATCTTTCCAGGAGGTGTCTTGGCAGGAGATTTCAACGTGCCACTTGCAACCTCTCTTCAATACCTCCTCCAATAAGTCCCCCTTCTGTGCTAGGTCCCTGAAAACTCTCAACTCTAGGTTGTTTGAGATGGTTTTATAGATGTTTAGAGATGTCTTAACTCCTCTCTTATTGACTATTTATTTTACTCTGCTACAGGAAACTCCTACAGCAATATAGATTATATATGTCTGTCAAAAGAATAGCTATATCTCTGTGTGGGCTCTAGGATTGGAAGTATAACTCTCCTGGATCACCCTCCCATCTTTTGCACTATTCAATTCCCTTTTGATCCAGGTAGGTCTACCATCTGGCGACTTAATGAGTCCATACTGAAAAGTGATAGCCACAAGAAACACTTTACATCTCTGCTGGAAGACTATTTCTCTGTCAATAACACCCCAGAGATAGTCCACCAGGTTTTATGGGATGCCCATAAAGTATATATCCGGGGCCACTTTATCAGCTTATGCTATTTCCTAAAAAGGCAAGCCGACAAACGCCTTTCCTCTTTGCTGACCCAAATCCATGCCCTAGAGTCTCTCAGCCGCCCACCTAACAGAACTCACATCCATTAAAACGGACCTTAAAAACCTTCTTAATGAAAGATCAGCCAAATGCAACTTATCATCTCAGCAGAAGTTTTTTGCACATGGAAACAAAGCCTCTAAGTTTATAATGCATCTCATCAAGCATAGGAAACTGGCAAGGTTTGTGGCATTAATTCTCCAACTCTTTTGAACTGAGGCCATAGGCAAACAATTTAGACTTTTCTATGAATCTTTGCAAATTCTAGACAGAGACATCTTTATCAATTTCCTTTTAAATACTCTTAAACTCCCCAAACTGTCCCCTGACCAATGGAATGTTTTAGCAAAACCTTTTACGCCGGCCTAACTAGCCTTAGCTCTTAAAACCTCCCCTAGAGGCAAATGCCATGGACCAGACAGTCTCCCAGTTAGCTACTATTCTAATTTTCAAGATACCCTATTCCCATTTCTTCTACCCATCTGTAACTCAGCCTTGCAAAATCAGCCCCTATCTGCTGATATAGCTAGAGCTCTGATCATTATTATCCCCAAAGAGAAGATCTTGCGTCCTGTGAAAACTATTACTGCCTTATATCCTTATTGAACACCAACCTAAAACTCCTTGCCAAAATGTTAGCTACTATATTACAATCTTCACTTCCAGATCTGGTCCATTCAGACCAGGTATGTTTTGTAAAGGGCCGAGAAGGGAAGGATAATACTACCAATACTACTTGATGCCCTTTTGTATGCTTCACATAAAGCTATACCTTAAGTACTCCTTGGCACTGATGCTTAGAAAGCATTTGACCATATAGACTGGTCCTTTATTAGCCACACTCTATCTTAGTTCATTTTACCAGCTCCCTATATTGATAATGTCTTTGCCATGTACAATGGGACACCACAGGGCTGCCCCCACTCCCCTCTCATTTTTGTTTTATTGATTGAAACCCTTATGCAGTCTCTGAGGCAAGAAAGGGACATCATGGGGCTAAAAGTAGTCACCCAGGAATTCGAACTGGCGGCATTTGCCGATGACCTTCTGATGCTTACCACAAACCCAATTAAATCTATCCCCTTAGTAATCTCCCTACTACAGAGATTTGTCTAACTCTCTAACTTTAAAGTAAACCTGTATAAATCCTGAAATCTCCACATCGGTCTCTCCCCTATGCATATTGCAGCCCTTCAATTTGACTCCCCATTCATTGAATAGGGAGTCCAATTGTGAGAGGTACATACCTTATAAAAGGTTAAGAAACAAGAAAAAAACAATGTGGACAAATATAATTGTAAAGAAAGAAAAAAATGACAAAAAGAAAGCATTTTGATCACTAAGACAGGAGGGGAGCGAGGAAGCATTGAAAAACTACAGTATAAGGGGAAAAAAAAGAATATGTAAAAGACAAATAGATCAGCCAAACTAAAGACCAAAGAGAGTAACACTAACCCTAAAATGTTCTTCAATTATATAAATGGTAAAAAGTATAAATCTGAAGGTGTCAGCCCTTTACAGAGTAATGAGGGTAGAGTTGCAGAGAGAGATGAGGAGAAAGCAAAGTTATGAAATATTTTTTTCTCCACTGTATTTACTGAAGAAAATAAACTGTCAGATGAAATACAGAATGTAAAAGTAAATTCCATATTAAAAAATCCCTGTCTGACCCAGGAAGAAGTAAAGTGGTATCTTAAAAATATTCAAATAGACAAATCGCTGGCACCAGATGGCATACACCCCGATATCCTAAGGGTACTTTCACACTAGCGGCAAGGAACTCTGGCAAGCTGTTTCAGTGGGTGGACAGCCTGTGGGATCCATGCTGCCTCTAGTGCACGCGTGCCCCCGGACTACCACTCCAGCCCGACATGTCATACTTTTATTCCGGCCGTCTCTCGGCATGTTTGTCGTGCTGCCGCTGGAACTCTGGCCCGCCGCCATTATAGTCAATGGGGCCGGAGCGGTAGTCCGGAGGCCTGCATGCACTAGTGGCAGCATGGATCCGACAGGTTGTTCACCAGCCGAAACAGCGTGCTGGAGTTCCTTCCCGCTAGTGTGAAACTAGCCTTAGAGAATTAAGTAATTTCATAGCCAGACCCTTATTTCTGATATTTAAGGACTCTATATTGACAGGGAGTGTTCCACAGGATTGGCGCATAGCAAATGTGGTGCCAATATTCAAAAAGGGTCCAAAAACCAGCCATCCGTTCTGGCACACAATGTATGTCAATGGTGACGGCTCCATTTTCTCTGACACAATCTGGCACAGTAATAAATGGATCTGTCCCCCATTGACTTTTAATAGTGTTCAAGATGGATCCGTCTTGGCTATAGAAGACATAATGCAATCGGATCCATTCATGACGGGTGCATGCGGTTACATTATTGTAACGGAAGTGTTTTTGCAGATCCAAGGCGGATCTGCAAAAAACGCTAGTGTGAAAGGAGAAAATGTCTGTATGTTGCTCAGTAATAGAAAACAGAGAGTAGTTATTAACAGTACATACTTAGATTGGGTCACTGTCACTATTGGGGTACCACAGTAGTACCTTGTAGAGGGGCTGTACAGTATAATATCAATTTTAGCGGATGACACTAAACTATGTAAAGTAATTAACACGAAAGAGGACAGTATACTGGTGCAGATGGATCTGGGTAGATTGGAGGCTTGGGCAGATAAGTGGCAGATAAGGTTTAACACTGACAAATGTTAGGTTATGCACATGGGAAGGAATAATAAAGTCACCCGTACATACTAAATGGTAAAACACTGGCTAACACTGATATGGAAAAGGATCTAGGAATTTTAGTGAACCACAAACTAAGCCATATAAACCAGTGTCAGGCAGCTACTGCCACGGCAAATAAGATAATGGGTTGCATCAAAAGGGGCATAGATGCCCATGATGAGAACATAGTCCTGCCACTTTACAAATCACTAGTCAGACGACACATGGAGCATTATGTACAGTTCTGGGCTCCTGTGAACAAGACAGACTGGAGAGGGTTTAGAGGAGAGCAAATAAAGTAATATAACCTATTTGTAGATGTGGTGCTTTGGTCTTTGCACCAAGCATCTAAACTGACTCAGGGGCTTGTAGAAAATCAAATGTAACTAGAGTGTGCCCTTACAAAAAGAAAATTACAAAAATAACTTATTCTTAACTCTTAAAACCATGTGGTGTGGTAGTAGCTTACAGTGTCCTTATTAGGGACAGGGTAGTCAGGTCTTGTTATATTTTATCCAGGGTGGGTATAAGCATAGCGGGCTATCACCTCCAAAATTATTAGCCTTAAGTCTCTTTCCCTATCAGTCCCTAGTTTTAGGTGGGCAAAGCCTATTGTGGCTGTATGTCGGAGCACCCGCTCTAAAAAGAGCGACCCCCAGCCGCTGGATGCCTCGGGCCTGGTCTAGATAGTATCCTCCCTATTAATTTAAAATCATGCTGAAAAAAATCATCTTTGAGAGCTTCTGCGCTTTTCGCCTAGCTTGGAAGCTCGTCAGGAAGCAGTCTGTCTAGTTACAGCATCTTCAGAGTAATTGCAGTGGCAACAAGTTTGCTAGCTTACCCTCCTTTTAAATCCATAGTGCCTCCCATGATGTAGCGTCATCAGTCTTTTTAGAGCGGGTGCTCCAACATACAGCCACAATAGACTTTCCCCTCCTAAGGCTACTGAGGGGAGATCTAATAACAATATATAAATAGTGTTGAGCGTCAATATTGAAATAGCGAATTTTAATTGTGAATATTGCCACTTCAAGAATTTGCAAATATTCAGAATATACATTAGTGCTATATATTCGTATTTGCGAATAGTGTTGATCGCGAATATTATAATCGCAAAGTTATCGCAAAATTATCGTGGATATTGGTACTTAGCAACATCCCTAGCAACCAATAGGAAAGTTGCCTACCCCTTAGTGTCGATTAGGAATATTCTAAATCGCTAATTTCTATCGCAAATATATTACTTTGCTGATTTTTGCAATCAAATAATGACTGGACATGAATTTATGGCAAATATTAGGCCAAAAATCTGCGAAATATTGCAAATTTGAATATTGCCTATGCCGCTCATCATTATATATAAATATATCAGCATAGAGATTTCTCACATCATCCATTTATCCACAGGACTGTGACTGGGACGAGGGGACATCCTCTGCGTCTGGAAGAAAAAAGTTTTGAACACAAACATAGAAGAGGATTCTTTACGGTAAGATCAGTGAGACTATGGAACTCTCTGCCTGAGGAGGTGGTGATGGTGAGTACAATAAAGGAATTCAAGAGGGGCCTGGATGTATTTCTGGAGTGTAATAATATTACAGGCTATAGCTACTAGAGAGAGGTTGTTGATCCAGGGAATTATTCCGATTGCCTGATTGAAGTCAGGAAGGAATTTTTTCCCCCTAAAGTGAGGAAAATTGGCTTTTACCCCACAGTTTTTTGTTTTTTTTTGCCTTCCTCTGGATCAACTTGCAGGATAACAGGCTGAACTGGTTCACAGATGTCTTTTTTTAAGCCTTATAAACTATGTTACTATCTGGTTGACCCAGCAATTGAATTATTTAGGTGTTAAATTATCCCCTCATCTTGTTCTGACTTAACTATATTCTCCTCTTGCAGGCTGTCACTCCTTAGATTGACTCACTGGATTACCCATACCCATCATGGTTTGCTAGAAAAAACATGGTGATGTCATTAGTGATCCCGAGGTTCGCCTACTTATTCCAGATGCTCCTGATTAAAATTTCCAGGCTTCTGATCCCTGAATAGCCGCATACGTCAGTTTATCTGGCAGGGCAAGATATCTAGAATGTCTTTTTCCACCTTGACTAAACCCAAACATTTTGGTGGAATTGGTCTGCCAGACCTTGAACTATACATGAAAGCCATAAACCTGTGTAGAGCTGTGGACTAACTCAAGTCCTCTCCTCATAAGCAATGGATTCCTCTAGAAAATGTATACTTCCCCTCCTCTCTTAGGACCCTGTTGTTGGCAGATCAACCACTCCCTGCCTTAGCCTCCATTCCCAATCCCTTGGTGAGCACTTCTCTAAAGGCCTGGGGGTGGTTCTCTTCCACCCATGGGGCCCTTCCTCTCCCATCTCCTTTTCGCCGAGTCAGAGATGTTATTTCTCTAGCTTTGATTGAAATTTAGGACACCTGCCCTGCAATGGCAAGGTCATCGATCATGATCATAACCAACAGATGCAGATGGCTGTGCCATCTCAGACTCCTTGCTTCAGGCAAAGCTAAAGATTCCTGCTTCTAGTAGTCTGTTTCTCAACTTTCTTAAGAAAGAAATTACCCACTAGGCCTCTAACTTGGTTTGAAAAGCTACAATAGATAAAACGCTGTGGCTCCACTCCCCAGATGTCAAGCCAGCTTTGATAGGTCTGTGGGAGAGGGACCCTGGGAAACAGTTCTCCTCGGCAGAGAAACACAAATTTTTCAGCATCCCCCACAAGCTCTCAGGGTGTGTCCGAGTTCAAGAAAATGCTTATAAGATCCTGTATTGGTGGTACAAGACCCCGGACAAACTTTCCTTATTTAGCTCTAATATCTCTGACCTCTGCTGGCATTGTAACTCTGTCAGACGAAGATTTTTCCATGTTTGGTGGACATGTCTAATTATAGCTGAATGGTGGAGAATGATTTTTAAACTTAGCAATACTGTCTGTGAAACCAAATTCCCCTGGTCCTTTGAGATCGCTCTCCTGGCATTTGTCATCTGGGGAGTGGACACTCATAGAGCAGCCCTCGATTCCTTTTTACTTTCTGCGGCTCATCTACTGGTCTCTACCTACTGGCTATCCTCCGAGACACCCAGTGTTGACCAATGTATAAACAAAGTTGACCAGTTTTAAAGCTTGGAAAAGATCTCAAACTGGGAACTTCGAACTAGACATTCATTTCTCTCTACTTGGGCTTGTTGTTAGTCCTATAGGCGTTTTGTATGACAAAATGATGAACCGATTGCGTATCCACACGTTCCTGTTTTATTAATGTACTGTTTTAGGTCATTTATCTTCCCTCAAATAAGCATAAGCTTGAACATTCGATGCTAGATTTATGTTCTGATTATTATTCATAAGTAATCTTCTGTCATCTGAATCTGTATACCTTCACAAAATTATTAAAAAAACTTTAATATAAAAAAAATGAATGGACCTAGGGATAGAATTGAGTGAACCCGAGATGTAAAGTTCAGGTCCGTACCAAACTTTAAGATTTTTGGTACCCGGACCCGAACCCGAACTTTGACGGAAAAGTTTGGGTTTGAGTTCGGTGATTTCGGTGTGCTGCAGCTGAAACTCCACTATGGCCTGCTGCTGCTCGCACAGTCTCTCCAGCATGTGAAAGGTCGAGTTCCACCTGGTGGGCACGTCGCAGACAGGCAAGCAGTGGCAGGATGTGAATGCCTGAAGCGCGCACAGACGGCCCGAACTTTATGCAGCAGCTCTGACATGTCGGGGTAGTTGTGAATGAACTTCTGCACCACCAAATTCAGCACATATGCCAGGCAAGGGATGTGCGTCAAACCGGCTAGTCCCAGAGCTGCGACGAGATTTTGCCCATTATCGCACACCACCAGGCCGGGCTTGAGGCCCACCGGCAGAAACCACTCATCGGTCTGTTGTTCAATACCCCTCCACAACTCCTGCGCGCTGTGGGGCCTGTCCCCCAAATATATCATTTTCAGAATGGCCTGCTGACGTTTACCCCAGGCTGTGCTGAAGTTGGTGGTGAAGGTGTGTGGCTGACTGGATGAGCAGGTGGAAGCAGAGGAGGAGGAAGCCGAGTAGGAGGAGGAGGCTACAGGAGGCAAAGAATGATGCCCTGCGATCCTTGGCGGCAGAAGGACGTGCGCCAAGGAACTCTCCGCCTGGGGCCCAGCCACCACTACATTTACCCAATGTGCAGTTAGGGAGATATAGCGTCCCTACTTACGCCGTGCTTACTAATCCACGTATCTGTGGTTAGGTGGAAATTGCCACAGATGGGGTTGCGCAGTGCACACTTGATTTTATCGGATACTTGGTTGTGCAGGGAAGGCACGGCTGTCTTGGAGAAGTAGTGGTGGCTGGGAACAACATACTGTGGGACATCCATGGATATCAGCTGTTTGAAGCTGTCTGTGTCCACCAACCTGAATGACAGCATTTCAAAGGTCAGTAGTTTAGAAATAATGGTATTCAGGCCCAGGGCTCAAGAGTGGCTAGGTGGGAATTTATGCTTTCTCTCCAAGGTTTGTGAGATGGAGATCTGAACGCTGCCGTGTGACATGGTGGAGATGCTTGGTGATGCAGGTGGTGGTGTCGGCGGCACATCATCTGTTTGGTGGGCGGCAGGTGCCAACATTCCTCCCGAGGCAGCAGCAGAAGAGGGAGCAGGGGGAGCCTGAGTGAGTTCCTTGTTTTTAAGTTGTTTACTCCACTGCAGTTCATGCTTTGCATGTAGATGCCTGGTCATGCAGGTTGTGCTTTGGTTCAGAACGTTAATGCCTCGCTTCAGGCTCTGATGGCACAGCGTTCAAGCCACTCGGGTCTTGTCGTCAGCACATTGTTTAATGAAGTGCCATGCCATGGAACTCCTTGAAGCTGGGTTTGGGGTACTCGGGTGCTCGGTCCCAGGTGGCGGTGGCCAGTAGCATGCAAACTCTCTTGGAGGCGGCTGTTCAGCTTTTGCCCCTTGCTCCCTGTTTTGCAATGCTGTTGGCTCGGTCTCAACACTGCCTCTTCCTCTGAACTATGAAAGTCAGTGGCACGACCTTCATTCCATGTGGGGTCTAGGACCTCATCGTCCCCTGCATCGTCTTCCACACAGTCTTCCTCCCTGACCTCCTGTTCGGTCTGCACACTGCAAAAAGATGCAGCAGTTGGCACCTGTGTTTCGTCATCATCAGAGACGTGCGGACTCCGATGAGGTGGTATTCCCATGTCCTCATCATCAGGAAACATCAGTGGTTGTGCATCAGTGCATTCTATGTCTTCCACCTCTGGGGAAGGGCTAGGTGGATTCCCTTGTGAAACCCTGCCAGTAGAGTCTTTAAACAGCATAAGAGACTGCTGCATAACTTGAGGCTCAGACAGTTTCCCTGATATGCATGGGGGTGATGTGACAGACTGATGGGCTTGGTTTTCAGGCGCCACCTGTGCGCTTTCTGCAGAAGACTGGGTGGGAGATAATGTTGTGAACGTGCTGGATCCACTGTCGGCCACCCAATTGACTAGCGCCTGTACTTGCTCAGGCCTTACCATCCTTAGAACGGCATTGGGCGCCACCAAATATCGCTGTAAATTCTGGCGGGTACTGGAACCTGAGGTAGTTGGTTCACTAGGACGTGTGGCTGTGGCAGAATGGCCACGTCCTCTCCCAGCACCAGATGGTCCACTAACACCACCGCGTCCGCGTCCCTTACTAGATGTTTTCCTCATTGTTACCGTTCAACAAGCACCACAATAAGAAAAAAAATATTTGGCCCAATGTATTGATTTCAAATTCAGGCCATGTTTTACAGGCACATAACACTATCTGGCTATCTATTTATGTACCGTATTACACTAATCCAGGCAAAGCAGTAACCACAGATTTAGTGGAATATCAATTGTATAAACACGGTCAGGTTAAAAAGCCAGGATGAGAATTGTGCGCTGATCTGTAATGCCGGTGCAAGGGATATGTGAGCTGAGTATTGTGGCAACACAATTATCGCAGTGTCACATATGTAATTACTCTTGGTACCTCATAATCCAAATGGAAGCGGTGTTAGGAATCCTCCACGTCCGTTATGGCGAAGCCTATGTTGGTGTTGATGGCTTCAGGTTCTACCTTCTAGCTAGAGAGATGCCCAGGCCGGCAGCACTTCACTCAGCAAGGGAACCACACGGAGGAGAGCCCGGGAAACTTCGGCGTGTGACGTCACAGCCCTGTGGTATGGAAGCCTTCAGGGGACAAAAAGCAATCCTACGCGTTTCAGAGCCTGCACGGGCTCCTTCGTCAGGGATGGTATGATCTGTCATTCCTGGATATTTATAGGCATTGGTTCCCGTGACACCTCCTGTGTAGAATCTGGCGTGGAGGGGGTTTGAAGTTCTCATATACACCAACACTGGGGTGAACAATTATTGGAAAGCAAATAGCTCAATCTCATGATTTAAACCATCGGGTGCTAGACTGTTCATTTTAAAGATCCATTCACTTTCTTTTTTTGACTTCCTCCCCTCTTATTGGGGGGCACTTTTTCAAGACCTCCGAAAGTGGACCCTATGAATTTGCCTGCATGGAATTCTGCAAAGTGACGGGATAACGGATGTCCCTCAAATTTTTTATGTATATTATTAATATGTTCTCTGATTCTGATTTTTAGTTGTCTTTTTGTTCTCCCTATATATAATTTATGACAGGGGCATCTTATATAATAGACTACTCCCATGGTATTACAGGTCATAAAGTGGCGTATATTAAACACGGATCCATTCTCCATAAATTCTAAAGTAGGCTTGATTGATTTCTTAACTAGTTTACAGTTAGTACATAACCTGCAAGGAAAAAACCCTTTTTTCAGAGAGCAGTTTAATTTTGTAAATTTGTTGTACGTTATGGAGGGAGCTATTAGATTGGACAGATTAGGAGCTCTTCTGAATATAAATCTAGGTCTCCTGGGAATCATTTCACCAATCTGTTTGTCTTGTTTTAGAATCTCCCAATGACGGTTTATAATTCTCTTAAACATAGCTGCCCCTTCACTATATCTGCAGATAATTGGAATTTCAAGTGCAGTAAAGTCTGTTTTATATTCTTCTTTAGATGGGGTAGTTACTATTTTTTCTTTTAAAGATTCTAGTTGGCCAATTTTATGGATCTGATCCGCAATGGGTGTTAGTTTTTCCATTTTATACCCCTTTTCCATAAATTTTAGGTGTAGGTTATGAGTTTCGTTTTTTATAGTCATCATTAGTACAGTTCCTCCTAGCCCGAATATATTTGCTCCTCGGGATATTGTTTAGCCAAATGGGTTTGGTAAGTGGGATGAAGCTGTTGGCATCCGTCGGTTTGTGGAAAGTCTTGGTCTGTATAGTTCCATCTTTGATAAAAATAGTGAGGTCTAAAAAATTAATGTGTTCCCTACTCCAAGTGGGGCTAAATTTCAAATAAAATAGATTTTTATTTAATTCTTTTAAAAATTCCTCTAGTGAGACCTCATCCCCATCCCAGATAAAAATCACGTCATCAATAAAACGTTTCCAGAGGACCAGATTTGTGCCGCCTCCGCCTAGGGAAAGCTCCTCCCACTGTCCCATATACAGATTAGCGAAACTCAGCGCGAATCTGGTCCCCATAGCGGTACCCCATGTCTGCAAATAAAAATCAGAGTTATATTTAAAATAATTATGTTTAAGGATGAACGTGATGCACTCTCCAATAAAATCAATTTGTTCCCCTGGCATAATTTTGTCTTTTTTTAGGAAGTGCTCAGTCGCTTCTCTTCCTTTCTCATATTCAATAATTATGTATAGGGACGTGACGTCCAAGGTCCCGAATAGGTACGTTTCTTTCCAATTTATGTCATTAAGGATCTGTAAGATGTGTTTAGTGTCCTTAATGTATGTGGGTAACCTCTGTACATACCGTTGTAATAGTACATCCACATATTTGGATAAATTTGATGTTAATCCATCAATACCCGAAATGATGGGTCTGCCCGGAGGTGTGGTTCTACATTTGTGGATCTTCGGAAGGTGGTAGAAGATGGGGATCCTTGGATTTTGGTTGTTAATGAAATTTACTTCCTCTGTAGTTAGAATACCTTTCATTTTTCCTTTTTGCACCAGTGTTTTTAATTTCATTTTATACGTTTCTGTTGGATCCATAACCAGCTTCTTATATGTGTTGGTGTCTGACAATAGTCTTAGTGATTCATTATGATAGGCCTCCTGATCCATTACCACTATTCCCCCCCCCCTTGTCTGCCGGTCTGATAATGATTTTGTTGTTGGTCTGTAGGGATTTTATCGCTCTTATATCCCCTTTGGATAGATTTTGCGGTCCTCTTCTTTTATTGGGGTTAATTTTTCTTAGATCTCTGGTTACTAGGGTTTGAAAAGTTCTAATGGGGTCAGGGTATTCGCTCAAGGGATTAAAGTTGGACTTCAGTTTTAGGTCAGTGTGAATAATTGGGGTCTGTGTCGTGGTGTGCGTTTTTTCAGGTATCATAATTTTCTCGTTATTGGAAATCCTAATTTTTCCATTTAGGTTTTTTTGAGTTTTTTGTTGTTGATGAAGTTTTTCCTTCTTCAAGAAGTATTTTTTCAAAGCTAATTTACGGGTGAACTTTCTTATTCCAATAAACGCATCAAATGGAGAGAATTTAGCTGATGGAGCGAATTTCAATCCCTTTTCCAACAGTTTAATTTCGTTCTCATGAAATGTATATGAGCAGAATGGCCACGTCCTCTCCCAGCACCAGAGGGTCCACTAACACCACCACAACCGCGTCCGCGTCCCTTACTAGATGTTTTCCTCATTGTTACCGTTCAACAAGCACCACAATAAGAAAAAAAATATTTGGCCCAGTGTATTGATTTCAAATTCAGGCCATTTTTTACAGGCACATAACACTATCTGGCTATCTATTTATGTACCGTATTACACTAATCCAGGCAAAACAGTAACCACAGATTTAGGGGAATATCAATTGTAGGCCTAGTATTTAGGCCCTGGATGAAAGGTATCCTTTTATGGACAGATTTACACTTGGAGATGCACAATAGCGTGTGAAAAAATATGTAGGTTTATGCCTTCAGCAATTGTATTTTAACACTTTGTGTAATATACCCATCAATGGACAGAAATATAATGGAAGATGCACGGTAGCGTGTGAAGTTATTGAGGATGACCCTCTCAGCACTTGTATATACACCTTGAGTGTAATATACCCTTTACGGACAGATTAACACCTGGCCTGCAACAGCTGGAACACCAGATTCAGGGAATTGCTATATTGGCAAGTGAATTTCACCCAGAACAAAATCTATCCTTTGTCAGATACTATTAAACTTGGCCAGCCACAGCTGAAACCGCTGATTTATGGTATTGCTATTTTGGCAATTGAATTTCACCCCAGAACAAAATATATCCTTTGCCGGACACTATTAAACTTGGCCAGCCAGAGCTGAAACCACTGATTTATGTTACTGCTATTTTGGCAATTGAATTTCACCCCAGAAAAAAATATACCCTTTTACGAACAGATCTAAACTAGGCCTGCAACAGCTGGAACACCAGATTCAGGGTATTGCTATTTTGGGAATTAAATTTCACCCCAGAACAAAATCTATCCTTTGCCGTACACTATTAAACTTGGCCAGCAACTGCTACTGACTGCTACTGACTTTCACCCCAGAAAATAATATACCCTTTTACGGACACTATTAAACTTGACCAGCCACAGCTGAAACCACTGATTTATGGTATTACTATTTTGGCAATTGAATTTCACCCCACAACAAAATACATCCTTTGCAGGACACTATTAACCCCTTTAGGACACATGACGTACCGGTACGGCATGTTTCCCGAGTCCTTAAGGACACATGACGTACCGGTACGTCATGTTTATTAACGGCGATTGCGGCGGTGAAGAGGTTAATAAAAACGGGATGCCTGCTGAAATCATTCAGTGGGCATCCCGTCACAACTGACCCCCCCCCCCCCGTATCGGCGATCGCAGAAAACCGCAGGTCAATTCAGACCTGCGGTTTTCTGCGTTTCCGGTCCATTCGGGTCTCCGGTGACCCGATGAACAGGAAAAGAACGGTGATCGGTGGTGTGATATCACACCACCAATCACTGTTCTTGAATTGTGGGCGTTGGTGGCGGTAGTGGCCGGTGATTGGTCCGGGGAGAGAGGCGGGTGATTCAAACACCCAGCGCTCCTCTCTCCCCTCCTCTTTCTGCTGCTGCCGCCGACGTGCCCGCACCTGCCCGCAGCGCTCCAGCTCTGCGCCATCTCTGCTCCTGCGACCCCCCCTGCTCCATCCAGAACCCTCCTGCACCCTCCAGGTAGGTTAGGGTCAGTGAGTGAAAGGTCTATTTAGGCAGGGCTAGGAAGGGATAGTGTTAGACCACCGCCTGTGGTGGTTGGGGTCCACATACCCTAAACCAACCCAGGGGTGCTGACCCCCCCACCCGCCTCCCCCACCCGCCCTGGGGCTCGTACTGGTTTCCCGGCCCACCAGAGCCCCCTACCGGTGAACTTAGCTGGTGTCCCCCAGTGGACTATGAACCTGTGATTCCGGATTTTGTTGGCAATCCTGGAATCCAGATTCCCACAGTGGGGTTCACTGAAATAGACTATTTCAGTTTTTTTTTCAGTGACCCGCTGGTGAATCTGATGGTGGAGCAGACGAATCTGTACGCCCAACAGTTCGCCGCTCAGCACCCAGGTTCCTTTTTGGCTAGACCCGGTGGCTGGACGCCAGTCAGTGCAGCCGAGATGAGGACGTTTTGGGGCCTCGTGCTGCACATGGGCCTAGTGCAAAAACCAAGCGTCAGGCAATACTGGAGTGGGGACATCCTCTACCAGACCCCACTGTACAGTATGGCCATGACGCGCTCAAGGTTTGAGGCCATCCGGAAATGCCTGCATTATTCAGATAATGCAGCATGTCCCCCCCAAGGTGATCCCGTCTATGACCGGCTGTACAAGATACGGCCGATCATCGATCACTTTGGGGCCGCATTCGCGCAGGCCTACGTACCTGGAAGGGAGGTCGTGGTTGATGAGTCTCTCGTTGCTTTCAAGGGGAGACTCAGTTTCCGCCAATACATTCCCACTAAGCGGGCGAGGTATGGCGTCAAAATGTACAAAATTTGTGAGAGTGCCTCAGGGTACACTTACAAATTTCGTGTGTACGAGGGATGAGATTCCCGTCTTGAACCCCCAGAATGTCCCCCCACTCTGGGTGTTAGCGGGAAACTCGTGTGGGACCTCATGTACCCACTACTGGATAAGGGTTACCACCTTTACGTGGATAACTTTTATACCAGTATACCCTTGTACCAGGCCCTCACGCCAGATCCACGTTACGCTTGTGGGACCGTGCGGAAAAATCAGCGTGGCCTCCCTGCCCACCCCTCCAGGTACCAATCCCCAGGGTGAGACCCGTGCCCTTACTTGTGGAAACCTGCTGTTGGTCAGGTATAAGGACAAGAGGGATGTCCTTATGCTGACCACAATCCATGGTACTGGCACCACCCCAGTCTCTGTGCGAGGATCCTCGGCAACAATCCTCAAACCCGATTGTATCGTCGACTACAATCGGTATATGGGTGGAGTTGATCTGTCTGATCAAGTTCTCCAACCATATAATGCCATGCGGAAAACCCGGGCATGGTACAAAAAGGTTGCGGTCAACATGGTGCAGGTTGCCATGTACAACGCTTTTGTACTATGCCAAAGCGCTGGCAGCACAGGGACTTTCCTCCAGTTCTATGAGGCAGTCCTCAAGGACCTGATCTTTTCTGACGGGAAAGAGCAGGTTGGAGTACACTTGCCCCGATCATCTGGGCCTTGCGTCATCAATTGCTTCAGGGAGTATCACACTTCCATGGAGTTCTAAATTTTTATAATTCCCGACAGACCCCTAGAAAACATAAAAAGTATGGCTCTAAGACTTTGGAGGCACATAAACATTTTTTTTCCCCAAAAATATTAGTTTTAGTGCAGGCATCCTCAAAATGCGGCCTTCCAGATGTTGTAAAACTACAACTCCCAGCATGCCCAGCTACAGGTATCAGCAGGGCATAGTGGGAATTGTAGTTTTACAACATCTGGAGGGCCACTTTTTGAGGATGCCTGTTTTAGTGTCACCTAAGTCTGAGAGCCATACATATTGGGCATCGCGCGTCCGTAAAAATCTGCTCTATAAAAATAAAATTTGACCTAACCCCTTTGAAAAACTTCTTAAAAAAAAATAATAAAAACTATGTTCAAAAAGACATTTGTATTATTACCTAACACTACAAAAATTGTAATAGCGAGCGATCAAAAAGTTGTATGCACCCCAAATAGTGCCAATAAAACCGCCATCTCATCCTGCAAAAAATGAGCCCCTACATTATATATTCCCCCAAAAAAAAAAAAATGCAGCTACCAGGCTATTTAGATAGTAAAATTATCTTTTTTTTCCTAAAATGATAATCTAGTGTCAAATCTGAATAAATCAAAAATGTAGACATATTAGGTATCGGCGCGTCCGTAATAATCTGCCCTATAAAAATAACATTAGAACCAACCCCTCGGATGAACAGCGTTAAAAATAAAAAATAAAAACAGTGTTAAAAAAGCCATTTATGTCTCCTAACACTACAAAAAGTGTAATAGCGAGCGATCAAAAAATCGTATGCACCCCCAAATAGTGCCAATAAAACCGCCAACTCATCCTGCAAAAAATGAGCCCCTACATTATATAGTAACCACCCCCAAAAAAATGCAGCAGCCAGGCTATGGAGATAGTAAAATTATCTATTTTTTGTTCCTAAAATGATAATCTAGTGTCAAATCTGAATAATTCAAAGAAAGTAGACATATCAGGCATTGGCGCGTCCGTAATAATCTCCCTATAAAAATAACATTAGACCCAACCCCTTACAGGAGCGGTGTTAAAAAATAAAATAAAAACTGTGCAAAAAACCCATTTTTGGCAAAATTTCCGTTTTAATCCATATTTTCCAGTAATAAAGCAAGGGTTAACATTAAAAAAATATTATTTATTGCCCCAATTCTGTTCTTTGCAGAAACACCCCATATGTGGTCGTAAATGGCTATATAGCCACAAGGCAGGGCACAGAACGAAGGGAACGCCATATGGTTTCTGGAAGGCAGATTTTGATGGACAGGTTTATTTACACCATGGCCCATTAGAAGTCCCCTGATGTAGCCTAGACTAGAAACTCCAAAAAGTGACCCCATCTAAAAAACTGCACCCTCAAGGTATTCAAAATTACTTTACAAACTTTGTTAACCCTTTAGGCGTTCCACAAAAATTTATGGCAAATGTATTAACAATTTTAGAATTTCAATTTTTGTTATAATGCCTCAAAAAAGTATAATATAGAGCAACCAAAAACAAATTTACCCTAAAAATGTCCCAAAACAACAACCACCATATCCTGTAGTTTCCTAGATGGGGTCACTTTTATGGAGTTTCTACTCTAGGGGTGCAGCAGGGGGCTTGAAAGGGTACATGGTGTAAATAAACCAGTCCAGCAAAATCTGCCATTCAAAACCCATATGGCGTTCCCCTCCTTCAATGTCCTCCCGTTTGGCCAAACAGTAGTTTAGGACCACACATGGGGTTTTTCTATAAACTAGAGAATCAGGGCAACCCATATTGAGTTTTGTTTGGCAGGTAACCCTCACTTTATGACTGGAAAAAATGGATTATAATGGAAATTTTTGAATCCAGAGGGAAAAAAAACAGGCTGGTGTATTTGAGTTTCATTTACAGCATACTTATATAAGTAGATATATTTATAACGCGAGGTTGGACGCGACGCGTGGTTGATTAAGTGTGTGGTTGTGTAAGTGTGACTTAAGATTAAGTGAGGGAGTAACTGCCAGCTACATTATTTGTGGACATTGAGTGGCTGCATTTGACTCTATTGTACACTGGGACTTTCTGCTTTGCAAGCTTCATTGCTGTTTTAACACTTTTTTTTCCTTTACCAGGGGTTGCACAGGTGAGTAATTAGGGTGTGGCTGCCTAATTAGGAGCCTTTAAGAAGTCAGCAGTAAGGAGAACTCAGCCTTTGAATCCAGAGGGAAAAAAAACAGGCTGGTGTATTTGAGTTTAATTTACAGCATACTTATATAAGTAGATATATATATAACGCGAGGTTGGTCGCGACGCGTGGTTAATTAAGTGTGTGGTTGTGTAAGTGTGACTTAAGATTAAGTGACTTCAGATTCAGGGACTTCAGTGGGGGACTGAAATCCGCCAGTTCTTGTAACTAGATTATATTGTATTTTTTTTTTTGTTTTTGTGGTGTAATCCCCATTAGTATGTCTTGCACAATTGACAATGCCGTCCAGTGCACATCTTGCATGATGTATGCAGTCCTGGAACAGCCGTTTGAGGGTGCATATCTTTGTTCAAAATGTGAGCAAATTACCCGTTTGGAATCGCACATCAAGTCTCTAAACGGGCATATTGCAACACTGAGAGCCACTGACAATTTGCAAAGAGTTTGCTGCTCACCGAGCAAGCAGTCTTTAGGGTAGATGTGGGGGAGGGTGTTAGCGAGGAGAGTGAGGTAGCTAGCTGGGTTACAGTAAGAAAGCGGGGTAGAGGGAAGAGTGCCAGGAGGCTAGCCCTGATCTGACACACCCCAACAAGTTTGCACGTTTGGCAGATGAGGGGATGGCAGCTCAGGGACAGCACCGCTGCAGCCAGACACTTCCTCTGCCGGTCAGGGGAATGTCAGCTCCAGTAAGCAGGGGACCAGGAGAGCAGGGCAGGCCAGACAGGTGCTGGTAGTGGGAGACTCAATTATTAGGGGAACAGATAGGGCGATCTGTCACAAAGATCGTGATCGCCGAACAGTGTGCTGTCTTCCTGGCGCTAGAGTTCGACACATCGCAGATCGGGTTGACAGATTACTGGGAGGGGCTGGAGAAGATCCAGCGGTCATGGTCCATATCGGAACCAATGACAAAGTTAGAGGAAGGTGGAGCGTCCTTAAGAATGATTTCAGGGATTTAGGTCAAAAGCTTAGGGCAAGGACCTCAAAGGTAGTATTTTCCGAAATACTGCCTGTACCACGAGCCACACAAGAGAGGCAGCGGGAGATTAGAGAGGTTAACAAGTGGCTCAAGAACTGGTGTAGGAAGCAGGGTTTTGGGTTCATGGAGAACTGGGCCGACTTTGCTATCGGCTACAGGCTCTATCGTAGGGACGGGCTGCACCTCAATGGGAAGGGGCAGCCGTGTTGGGGAGAAAGATGGCTAGAAGGTTGGAGGAGTGTTTAAACTAGGGACTGGGGGAGAGAAATTACATTATAGGAGGGAAGATAGTGCAGATAGAGACCGGGGGCAAGGTAGTGGGACTGGAGGAGAAATGGAAGGAGGGACTAGAAAAGTTCAGAAGGAAAGGTGTAGGGCAAAAATATGCATAAACCTCTCAAATGTATGTATACTAATGCCAGAAGCCTGACTAATAAAACTGGGGAACTGGAATTAGTGATGTGTGAGGAGGATTATGACGTAGTGGGAATAACTGAGACATGGCTGGATGATAGCTATGACTGGGCAGTTAATGTACAAGGTTACAATCTGTTCAGAAAGGATCGTCAAAACCGGAGAGGGGAGGGGTCTGCCTTTACATAAAGTCCTCTCTAAAGCCCACACTCCGGGAAGACATCTGTGAGGGACACGAAAATGTGGAGTCATTGTGGGTGGAGATAAATGGAGCCAAAAACAATAATAAATTACTAATAGGAGTTTACTATAAACCACCTAATATACCAGAGTCCATAGAAAATCTATTACTAAGCAGAGATAAACAAGGCGGCAAACCATAATCAGGTGGTTATTATGGGGGACTTCAACTACCCAGATATAGACTGGGAAACTGAAACCTGTACATCCCATAAAGGAAACAGGTTCTTGGCAATAGCCAAAGACAATTACCTTTCCCAAATGGTTCAGGACCCAACTAGAGGGACGGCCATACTGGACTTAGTATTAACCAATAGACCTGATAGAACAACAGACGTGCAGGTCGGGGGACACCTGGGAAATAGTGACCATAAAGTAATAACCTTCCAATTATCCTTCAAACGAGAGTTTCTACAGGGAGGAACAAGAATACCGGACTTCAAAAAGCAAAATTTAGCCAACTAAGGGAGGCCATAGGCCCAATTAACTGGGACATAGTCCTCAAAAATAAAAATACAACCACAAAATGGGAGATTTTTAAAAGCATTGTAACATCAAATTGTGATCGATGCATACCTTATAGAAATAAAAGGCTAAGAAATAAGAAGAAACCAATGTGGATAAATAGAACCGTAAAAAAGCAATAAATGACAAAAAGAAAGCATATAAATCACTAAAACAGGAGGGAGCCAGGAAGCACTGATAAACTATAAGGAAAAAAATAGAATATGTAAAAACTAATAAAAACTGCCAAACTAGAGACCGAGAGATTAATTGCCAAAGAGAGCAAAACTAACCCTAAAATGTTTTCAATTATATAAATGGTAAAAATATAAACCTGAAGAGTCGGCCCTCTACATAGCAATGAGGGGAGTTGCAGAAAGCGATGAGGATAAAGCCAAGCTATTAAATATTTTCTTCACCACTGTTTTCACTGAGGAAAATAAACTGTCAGATGAAATGCAAAATGTAAAAGTAAATTCCCCTTTAAAAGTGCCCTGTCTGACCCAGGAAGAAGTACAGCAGCGACTTAAAAGATTAAAATAGACAAATCGCCAGGACCGGATGGCATACACCCCGTATCCTAAGGGAATTAAGTGATGTCCTAGCCAGACCCTTATTTTTGATATTCACGGACTCCATACTGACAGGGAATGTTCCACCAGACTGGCGTATAGCAAATGTGGTGCCAATATTCAAAAGGGTCCAAAAACAGAGCCTGGAAATTATAGGCCGGTAAGTTTAACATCTGTTGTGGGTAAACTGTTTGAAGGATTTGTAAGAGATGCTATCTTGGAGTATCTCAATGAAAATAAGCAAATTACACCATATCAGCATGGCTTCATGAGGGATCGGTCATGTCAAACTAATTTAATCAGTTTCTATGAGGAGGTAAGTTCTAGACTTGACAGCGGCGAATCAATGGATGTCGTATATCTGGACTTCTCCAAAGCATTTGACGCTGTACCACATAAAAGGTTAGTATATAAAATGAGAACACTTGGACTAGGAGAAAATATCTGTATGTGGGTAAGTAACTGGCTCAGTAATAGAAAACAGAGAGTGGTTATTAACGGTACACACTCAGATTGGGTCACGGTCACTAGTGGGGTACCTCAGGGTTCAGTATTGGGCCCTATTCTCTTCAATATATTTATTAATGATCTTGTAGAAGGCTTGCACAGTAATATATCAATTTTTGCAGATGACACTAAACTGTGTAAAGTAATTAACACTAAAGAGGACCGTTT
The DNA here is from genome assembly GCA_033119425.1 of Bufotes viridis. NCBI lineage: Eukaryota > Metazoa > Chordata > Amphibia > Anura > Bufonidae > Bufotes > Bufotes viridis. The sequence continues at coordinate 252,851,921 of CM065593.1, forward strand.
TCTGCTACAGAGGGATCTGGATAGATTGGGGGCTTGGGCAGAGAAATGGCAGATGAGGTTTAACACTGACAAATGTAAAGTTATGCACATGGGAAGGAATAATGCAAGTCACCCGTACATGCTAAATGGTAAAACACTCAGTAACACTGACATGGAAAAGGATCTAGGAATTTTAATAAATAACAAACTAAGCTGTAAAAACCAGTGTCAGGCAGCTGCTGCTAAGGCCAATAAGATAATGGGTTGCATCAAAGGGGCATAGATGCCCGTGATGAAAATATAGTCTTACCACTTTATAAATCACTAGTCAGACCACACATGGAGTACTGTGTACAGTTCTGGGCTCCCGTGAACAAGGCAGACATAGCAGAGCTAGAGAGGGTTCAGAGGAGGGCAACTAAAGTAATAACTGGAATGGGGCAACTACAGTACCCCGAAAGGGTATCAAAATTAGGGTTATTCACTCTAGAAAAAAGACGACTGAGGGAGATCTAATAACTATGTATAAATATATCAGGGGTCAGTACAAAGATCTCTCCCATCATCTATTTATCCCCAGGACTGTGACTGTGACGAGGGGACATCCTCTGCGTCTGGAGGAAAGAAGGTTTGTACACAAACATAGAAAAGGGTTCTTCACGGTAAGAGCAGTAAGACTATGGAACTCTCTGCCTGAGGAGGTGGTGATGGTGAGTACAATAAAGGAATTTAAGAGGGGCCTGGATGTATTTCTGGAGCGTAATAATATTTCAGGCTATAGCTACTAGAGAGGGGTCGTTGATCCAGGGAGTTATTCTGACTGCCTGATTGGAGTCGGGAAGGAATTTTTTCCCCTTAAGTGGGGAAAATTGGCTCTACCTCACAGGGGTTTTTTGCCTTCCTCTGGATCAACTTGCAGGAAACAGGTCGAACTGGATGGACAAATGTCTTTTTTCGGCCTTATATACTATGTTACTATGTTACTATGTAAAAATTCCAAATTTCAAAATAGTTTCTCCATCTTCCACGAACTGTTGTGGAACACCTAAAGGGTTAACAACATTTGTAAACCCAGCTTTGAATACCTTGAGGGGTGTAGTTTCTAAAATGGGGTCATTTTTGGGTGGTTTCTATTATGTGAGCCTCACAAAGTGACTCCAGATCTGGACTGGTCCATAAAAAGTGGAATTCGGGAAATTTCGGGAAAAATTTCAAAATTTGCTTCTAAACTTCTAATCTATGTAACATCCCAAAAAATAAAATGACATTCCCCAAATGCTCCAAAAATAAAGGAGACATATGGGAAATTTAAAATCATCCCTTTTTGGGGGGGGGTATTACTGTGTATTCTAGAAGTAGAGAAACTGAAACTTTAAAATTTGCTAAATTTTCCAAAATTTTTTGTAAAAATTGTATTTTTTTATGCAAAAAAATTGACTTTTTTGACCCAATTTTAGTAGTGTCGTGAAATACAATATGTGACGAGAAAACAATCTCAGAACGGCCTGGGTAAGTAAAAGCGTTTTAAAGTTATCCACACTTAAAGTGACAGTGGTCAGATTTTAAAAAAATGGCCTGGTCCTTAAGGTGAAATAGGGCCGTGTCCTTAAGGGGTTAAACTTGGCCAGACACAGCTGAAACCACAGATTTATGGTATTTCAATTTTGGCAATTCAATTTCACCCCAGAAAAAAAAAAAATTCCTTTGCAGGACACTATTAAACTTGGCCAGGCACAGCTGAAACCACAGATTTATGATATTTCTATTTTGGCAATTGAATTTCACCCCAGAACAAAATATATCCTTTGCAGGACAGCTATGAAACTTGGCCTGCCACAGCTGAAACCACTAGATTTATGGTATTGCTATTTTGGCAATTGAATTTCACCCCAGAACAAATATATATCTTTTGCAGGACACTATTATAACTTGGCCAGCCACAGCTGAAACCACTGATTTATGGTATTGCTATTTTGGCAATTGAATTTCACCCCAGAACAAAATATATGTTTTTGCGGACACTATTATAGTTTGCCAGCCACAGCTGTGACACCAGATTTATGGAATTGCTATTTTGGCAATTGAATTTCACCCCAGAACAAAATATATCCTTTGAGGACACTATGAAACTTGGCCAGCCACAGCTGAAACCACTGATTTATGGTATTGCTATTTTGGCAATTGAATTTCACCCCAGAACAAAATATACCCTTTTACAGAAAGATTAACACTTGGCCAGCCACAGCTGAAACCACTGATTTATGGTATTGCTATTTTGGCAATTGAATTTCACCCCAGATCAAAATATATGCTTTGGCGTACACTATTATACTTTGCCAGCCACAGCTGAAAACACTGATTTATGGTATTGCTTTTTTGGCAATTGAATTTCACCCCAGAACAAAATATATCTTTTGGCGGACACTATTATACTTTGCCAGCCAGTGCTGGGACACCAGATTTAGAGGATTGCTATTTTGGCAATTGAATTTCACCCCAGAACAAAATATATGTTTTGGCGGACTCTATTATACTTTGCCAGCCACAGCTGAAACCACTGATTTATGGTATTGCTATTTTGGCAATTAAATTTCACCCCAGAACAAAATATACCTTTTTACAGACAGATTAACATTTGGCCAGCCACAGCTGAAACCACTGATTTATGGTATTGCTATTTTGGCAATTGAATTTCACCCCAGAACAAAATGTACCCTTTCACGGACAGATTAACACTTGGCCTGCAACAGCTAGAACACCAGATTTAGAGGATTGTTATTTTAGCAATTGAATTTAACCCTTTAATAAAATATAGAAATTTCTATCCTGAGTTTCTAGGGGTGACAATAAGCACAGCCAAGCCCCTGATGTAGGATATAGCAAAAAAAAAAAAAACTAGTATTGATGGATTGATGGACTTGGTGGCAGCTTGTGCTGGTGCACCGCAAGTCACAAAATTGCCACGATCACCCCAGAAAAAAGTGACTGAAAAACGCTGTGTGCAGCCTAAAAACCAGTGAGCAATTAACTAGAAGAAGTTGAATGAATTACAGCTGTAGAACGATCACTTTATTAGGTGCTTTTGCTGACTTTTCCCTGCCTAATCTCGCCCTCGCAGAAGCTGCGTCCTCTCCCTACACTAATCAGAGCAGTGTGACGTGCGGTCTTACGTGACTCTAGCTTAAATAGAGGCTGGGTCACATGCTGCACTTGGCCAATCACAGCCATGCCATTAGTAGGCATGGCTGTGATGGTTTCTTAGGGCAAGAAGTAAAACGCTAGCTGATTGGCTGCTAAGCGGGAAGAAATCGACGAACAACGGACCCGAACCCGAACTTTTTTGAAAATGTTCGGGTCCGGGTCCCGAACACCCCAAAATTCAGTACAAACCCGAACCTTGCTCGAACTGTTCGCTCAACACTAATCTTTTGGAATTATGGCCAAAATTTCAACCTTGGTTTCATCAGTCCATAACCCCTTTTCCCCCAAGCTTTTGGGAGACTTCAGATGTGTTTTTGAAAAATGTAGCCTGACTTGGATGTTTTCCTTTGTAAGAAAAGGCTTTTGTCTTGCCACTCTACCCCATAGCCCAGACATATGAAGAATAAATGAGATTGCTGTCACATGTACCACACAGCCAGTACTTGCCAGATATTCCTGCAGCTCATTTAATGTTGCTGTAGGCCTCTTGGGAGCATCCCAGACCAGTTTTCTTCTCGTCTTTTCATCAATTTTGGAGGGACGTCCAGTTCTTGGTAATGTCCCTGTTGTGCCATATTTTCTCCACTTGATGATGACTGTCTACACTGTGTTCCATGGTATATCTAATGCCGGCGGTCAGACACATTCTACCACTACTGTGGCCTGATGAAGGGCGGTCCATAAAACGCCCGAAACGTTGTATTGTACCTATCACTAAGTCTGGCAATAAAACACAAAATTGCATTGAAAATTCTTTTGGAGTGCCGTCTGAATTCCTAAAAATATGTATATGTACCCTGAAGTGGAGCGGGATACAGCTCTCTGACGTGCACCCTCCAGCCAAAAAGTGACGGAAGTGCCGTGGCTATAAAGCTCAGATATCTAATGCCTTGGACATTCTTTTTTACCCTTCTCCTGACTGATACCTTTTAACAATAAGATTCCTCTGATGCTTTGGAAGCTCTTTGTGGACCATGGATTTTGCTGTGGGATGCGACTAAGAAAATTTCAGGAAAGACCAACTAGAGCAGCTGAACTTTATTTGGGTAATCAGAGGCACTGTAAATGATGGCACGTGTATGTAACTCCTATTTAACATGATTTTGAATGTGATTGCCTAATTCTGAACACAGCTACATATCCAGTTATAAGAGGATGTGCACCCTTATGCAACCACATTATTTTAGGTTTTCTTTATTTTCTTCCTTCCACCTAAAAGATTTCAGTTTGTTTTTCAATTGAGTAGTTCAGTTTATAGGTGACATTAAAAGGTGGAAAAAGTTCTGAAATGATTTATCTTTGTCTCATTTTATTACAGCACAGAAACCTGACATTTTAACAGGGGTGTAGACTTTTTATATCCACTGTATACTGCCCTCTATTCTCAGCTCCTGTTTGCCCCTATCCAAAACTCTGTACATCAACTGAGAAATTGGCCTTCCTATTCTCGCCTGTTGAAAAGCATCTGTCTCAAGTTTTAGAAATTGTAAATTCATTACAGCACAGAAACTTGACATTTTAACAAGGGTGTGTAGACTTTTTATATCCACTGTATATTGTTCACCTCTTTGAAATAACACCAGATTGCCAGAAGTGTAAAAACTGTCAATAACTTGATACTTGGCTCTCACATGGCATTGTATCGGTTAGCCATATGTATAGGGATGGGGTTCTTAAATTTTTCACCCAACTATAGGAGGAGTTATAGATACCCCACACCACATTTTATTACTACCTTCAGGTTAGGCATGCTTTGCAGGCCGAGAGTAAACTTAGATCTATTCTCTCAACTAAATGTGTTATACAGTATATGACTTATTGAAAACTGCTCTTTCCATGAAAGGGCTGATTTCTGTGGTGTACAGACATTTAATGAGGAAACAAGCCTCGTGTCTACAGGAATTCAGGAAGTCATAGATAAAGGATGTTGGGGAGATATCTATCGATGTTTAGGAATGTGTGCTACAGCAAACTAAGTATCTGTCCATCAGTCCTGCACACTGTGTATCTCAACTGTTTACTCCATATAGTGTACCGTACCCCATATTTGTTTCCACAAAATTTGAGTGTGTGTGATGTCCCAATGTGTGCAATGTACACGTCCCAATGTGCACAAAGAGTTTAGAAGGTCTCTATACCACATAATCCCTTAACATGTGTGTTGGCCAATGATATGTGGCCAATATACCCCTGCGGGATGGTGATGAACGGACAATATCAAAGGTGCTATACCAGGATAGAAAGCTAATAGCATCTCTGTGGAAAGACCAGGAGGCCCCTACTCTCAGTGCCCTCATAAAAAGAATCATGAGTTTTCTCAAGCTAGAGAAATTAATTTTCATCAAAAAAGGAACACAAACAAGATATATCGATCAATGGCACACATGGATACAATATTATGGATTGTCTGCCCTTAGATTCGGAAGCACACAATTGTAGTGTATTAGGAATGACTAAAGAGATTTAACCCTCTATAGTATAATAGGGACTAGTGACAGAATTATGACCTATTCCCTGTTCCCTTTTTTTTCATTTTACTGATGTTTGCTGCATGGGGGTTACGGGAAATTAATGTGAAATATTCTTTTATATACTGGAATACCGTGCTTTGGCAAGGGGTTGTTACTGTCATTTTTGCATGTTATGAAAACTCAATAAAATGATCTGATGTAAAAAAAATAAAAATAAATCTTTGATAAGCCCTCATGCTTCCTTAATATTAGAGTTAAGCGGACACCTGGATGTTCAGGTTCAAAAATTTCGGCAGAACTTCAAGAAAATGTTCGGATTTTTGATCCGAACTTGACCCCGAACCCGAACCCCATTGAAGCCAAACTTTTGGGAACTAAAATGGCTGTAAAATAGCCATGGAAAGGGCTAGAGGGCTGCAGAAGGCAGAAACATGTAGGTAAATCCCCTGCAAACAAATGTGGATAGGGAAATGACTTAAAATAAAATAAATAAATATTAACCAATATTAATTGGCAACTTGGAGGAGGAGGTGGAATAGGAGGTTGGGGTGGAGTCAGGTGGAAATGCTATAGTAGTTGAAGTTCTCCTCACAGCCATAAAGGATTTATGTCTGCCTACAGCACCACAGGCCTCATTCACAGCTTCAGGCCCATGGCAACCATACATAGGAGTTGAAGAAGTTCTCATCACAGCTAAAAAGGATTCATGTCTGCCAGCAGTGCCACAGGCCACATTCACAGATTCACGCCCAAGAAAACCATACATGGGAGTTGGAGAAGTTGTCATCACAGCCAAAAAGGATTCATGCCTGCCTGCTGTGTCACAGGCCTCATGCACAGACTGAGTTCCCTGGCACCCACAAATAGGAGTTCAAATCACGACAAAACAGTATTGATTTCACCCAGCAGTGCCACAGGCAACAATCACTCATTCAGGCCCATGGCTCCCGCAAAGAGGAGAGCGGTACCGTAACAGCAACACAGGCCTTTGGTCAACCTGCAATGGAACAGGCCATTATCATTTATGTAGGCCCTAGCACCCAGACAGAGGTGAGCGGTCCCATAACAGCAAAACAGGCATCATGTCACCCACCAATGCAGAGCACTTTCAGGAATTTAGGCCCTAGCACCCAGACAGAGGAGGGATCCATGCCTGGTTGATTTTAATGAACGTGAGCTTATCCACGTTGGCTGTGGACAGGCAGCTGCGTTTGTCTGTAATGATGCCCCCTGCCGAGCTAAATACACATTCAGACAATACACTGGCCGCAGGGCAGGCCAGCACCTCCAAGGCATAAAGGGCAAGCTCTGGCCATGTGGACAATTTGGAGACCCAGAAGTTGAATAGGGCAGAACCATCAGACAGTCGTGGAGGCGTGTGCACACGTACTGTTCCACCATGTTGTTGAAATGCTGCCTCCTGCTAACAGGTTCCCCATCAGCTGGTGGTACAGTTTGCTGTGACGCGGTGACAAAACTTTTCCACATCTCGGCCATGCTAACCCTGCTGTCTGAGAAGCTGGCCGTGACACAGCTGCGTTGGCGACCTCTTCCTCCTCCCCCTCCGCCTTCGCCTTGTGCTTCCACTTATCCACGTATCAGTTGGTAATGCCCTCAGGAACGCGTCTACCAGCAGGCGCTTGTAGTCGCACATTTTCCCATCACGCTCCAGTGCAGGAATTAAGGTGGGCACATTGTCCTTGTACCAGGGATCCAGCATGGTGGCAACCCAGTAGTACGCACAAGTTAAAATGTGGGCAACTCTGCTGTCGTTGCGCAGGCACTGCAGCATGTAGTCGCTCATGTGTGCCAGGCTGCTTAGAGGTAATGATAAGCTGTCCTCTGTAGGTGGTGTAGCGTCTGTGTCCTCCGTATCCCCCCAGCCACGCTCCAGTGATGGCCCTGAGCTGCGTAGGGTGCCACCCTGCAGTGAAACGGGTTCCTTCTCCTCCTCCTCCTCCTCCAGAAGTGTGCCCTTGCTGTCCACATGTGTGCCTGGCCTCTGTTGGTGCAGGAACACACCCTCTGAGCCACTTCTGTATGACCTGCCTGAAACCCTGTGAAATGCCCCCTCTTCCTCCTCCGCCTGTGCCGCATCCTCTTCCATCAACGCCGTAATATTTTTTTCAAGAAGACATAGAAGGAGTATTGAAATGCTAACAACGGCGTCATCAGCACTGGTCATGTTGGTTGAGTACTCCAAAGACTGCAACAAGGTACACAGGTCTCGCATGCAGGCCCAGTTACTGGTGGTGAAGTGGTGCTGATCCGACTGACCCGTGCATACTGCATCTGAAACTCTACTATCGCCCACTGCTGCTCGCACAGTCTCTCCAGCATATTGTGGGGATTCGCTCTGGTAGACAGGACCAGCGGGTGCAGTACAGAGGCAACGTTCAAGCTTGTAAATTAAATGTCCGTGTTTTATTCACACAACAAAAAGAGCATCACAAAAAACAGGTGGCTTGGTGTTTGTTCACACACAAAAGTCCATAAACGGAAGAGTCACCTTAGCTCCTTGGTGTTAGCAAGTCCATAGACAGGCTTTTTCAGGCAGCCTGTTCGTTTTCACAGGGGTTTGAGCCCTCCAGCTTGGCTCCAGCCGCAGGTCCCAAAAACACAGCCCTCAGCTCCCAGCACTATTAGCAGCTCCAGGACAATCACTCCCCCAGCTGCTGGTGCTGGCTGAGTTTTTAAACCCAGCCCAAAACCAGGACTGGACCGTGGGGAGCAACCACCCACCCTACACTTTAGCTGCTCCCGGTAAGAGCCGGCCCGGATCGGCTTTGCAGCCATGCTATCTATCAATGTCAAGCAGCACTAGCTGCTGCTGACACAAAAAACCCGGCTCTCACCTCACCGAGGCCAGGAACCTCGGTGACACGTATCTTCCGTCCATGACGGCACCTTGCGCCCTCTTACAATATGTAAGGTGGAGTTCCATCTGGTGGGCATGTCGCAAATGAAGTTGTGAGCAGGAAGGCTGAAGTTACGCTGCAGCGCAGACAGGTGAGCAGCAGCAGGGTGACAACCCCAAAAACGCGCACATACGGACCGCACTTTCAGCAGAAGCTCTGACATGTCTCGGTAGTTTTTAAGAAACTTCTGCACCACCAGATGCAGCACATGCGCCAGGCAAGGGATGTGTGTCAAACCGGCTAGTCGCAGAGCTGCAATGAGATTTCGCCCATTATCGCACACCACCAGGCTGGGCTTGAGGCTCAACGGCAGCAACAACTCATCAGTCTACTGTTTTATGCCCCTCCAAAGCTCCGGTGCGGTGTGGGGTTTGTCACCCAAACACATGAGTTTTGAAATTGCCTGCTGAAGTTTTTCCCGGGCTTTGCTGAAGTTAGGGGTGAGGTTCTTTCGATGACCGGATGTGGGGGTGGTAGAAGAGGAGTAGTAGGAGGAGGATGATGATGCGGAGTAGGAGGAGGAAGCAACGGGAGGCAACGAATAATGACCTGCGATCCTCGGTGCTGCAAGGACATGCACCAAACCTTCAGTCCAGTCTGGGTCTAGGACTTCATCATCCTCCACATCATCTTCCACCCATTCATGACCCCTGCCCTCCGCATTGGTCTGCACATTGCAGAAAGCCACAGCAGTTGGCACCTGTGTTTCGTCATCATAAGAGACATTTTGTGGCGGTATTTCCATGTCCTCATCCTGCAACAAAAGTGGTTGAGCATCAGTGCATTCAAGGTCTTCCTTTTCTGGGGCAGGGGTAGGTGGATGGGCCGGGGAAACCCTGCCAACGGAGTCATCAAAAAGTATGAGACTTTCCTGCATGATTTGGGGCTCTGACTGCTTGGCTGATTTGCAAGGGGGCAAGGTGGAAGACTGATGTGCATGGGCTACAGGTGCCAACTCTGAGCTTTCTGCAGAGGACTGGGTGTTAGATACTGTGAAGGAACTGGAGGCACTGTCAGCCGCCCAATCTACTATCGCCTGTACATGTTCTGGCTTCACCATCCGTAGAGCGTCGTTTGGGCCTATCAAATAACGCTACAGATTCTGTGAACTACTCACACCAGAGGAAAGTGTTTGACTTGAAACAGTAGTTGTCGCTGAACGGCCACAGCAACAGGAGCTCCACCAACACCACCACGACCATGCCCACGTCCCTTATTTGATGTTCTCCTCATTATTTGCGTTTACCAACCAAGCTGAAAGATTGGTCTCTCTCCGGTGTCAATTTACCTACCACTAGTCGACAATTACGTTCGCTAAGGCAGTGCCCGTGTCATAAAAATGCTCTGTGGACCCAGAATAATGTTTTTTGGGCCCAAAATACACTGATTGTCAGTTTCTATGCGGAAATGTAAAAAAAAATTTGGTACGCTGTATGCACAAGTGGTTTGTGGAACAAGAACAAGTATTTTTGTAATAAAATACAGAAAATTAGTATTTCACTGCTGTAAATTGAAATTAATTATTTATACGCCGGATGTACAATCCTTTTTTCAATAAAGCCCCAAAATTCAGTTTTTAACTGCTGTACTGTACATTAAAAGTAGATATTTATGCTATGTATGGACACCAGATTTGGGGACCCACAACATGGATTTAGTCACCAAAATTCACAAATGTAGCATTAGACTGTTATAAATTGGAAAAAAAAATTTAAACAACGGATGCACAACAGTTTTTTTGGCCTAAAACATGGCTTTTTTCAATAAAACCCCAAAATGCTGCTTTTAACTGCTGTACATTAACTGTAGATATTTATACTATGTATGGACACCAGATTTGGGGACCCAGAACACGGATTTGGTCACCAAAATTCACAAATGCAGTATTTAACTGCTATAAATGATAATTATTTAAACGACGAATGCACAACAGTTTTTTTGTCCTAAAACACAGCTTTTTTCAATAAACCCCAAAATGCAGTTTTTTAATGCTGTAAATTTAAATTAGATATCTATACCATGTAATGTACAACTGCTTTGTGAAGCAAGAATATTGCTTTTTTCCCACAAAAAAGAATAATGCACTATTTCTCAGCTGTAATGTGAAATCGGTATTTAAGCGGTGTATTTCAAGATGCTCTGTGAATCAGGATTACCACTTTTTTGTCAAAATACATACACTTATGCTGTATTTCACAGTAGCAATGTAAAATAGGTGGTTGGAATGGTCAGACTGTTTGGTGGACCTTGAATAAAAAAAAAAATTCTATAAAAAACAAAGAAGCAGTATTTCCCTGCAGAAATATAAAATATGTAGTTGGACGGTGTATTCAGAACTGTTTAGTGGACAAGGGATACGTTTTTTCCCCCAAAATTACACGGATTCTCTATTTCACCACAGAAATGTCAATATATATTTTGGCGGTGTAAAATAGGCTTTGTGGATAAGGATGATTTTTTTTAACTAAAATATAATGATACACTATTTGATAGCTGAAATGGAATATACGGTTTAGTGCACTGTATACACAAGTGACCTGTGGCACCACAGATCCAAGGCTAGACAAATGGACTGTGTCACCCTTCAAACATAGAAAAGGCAATATAGGGGACTTGAGCAGCAAGAAAAAAAGTTATTTTTCCTTCACTGAGCTACAAAATAGGTATAGGCTAATGTCCCTGGCTGGCTGGCACACATGCAGTATACTGCAGTGGCTAATATGGCCGCCGAGCACCACCTCAGTAACAGATGGATTACAAAAAAAAATTTCCCTTGCAGTGGCTGGGTACAGAAAAGTTGGATTGCTGAAGCTCCCTCCCTCTCTATTTGCTGTACCTTGTGGATTAAAGTAGCACAGGTTCTTCTGATTTCTGCCCTATTCTGTCCCTGATCGCAGCACCAACATCCTCTCCCTAAGCTCAAATCAGCAGAGTGACGTGCGGCAGTACGTGACTCCAGTTTATAAAGAGGCTGGGTCACAGGCTGCAATTTTTTGAAAATGTTCGGGTTCGGGTCCGTGTCCCGAATACCCCAAAATTCGGTATGAACCCGAACTATACAGTTCGGGTTCGCTCAACTTTTTTTAATATAACAAATTAAGTAATGATCAGGATGACCCCTTTTCACTGGTCTGGTTCCCATGTAACTGCTTGTTTACAAAATGCAGTGGTGATATTCCAGTATATTGCATGCAACCACAGCAGCTAATCACTGAACATGTATTGGAAAACTGGTAAAAATTATTTGTGGGGTTAAATTGAAAAAAAAAACAAAAAAAAAAAAAAACACAATTCTGACATGAATATATATAAAAACTGGGCACACCTGAGAATAATTGGATCCTTACTTTAATAATGGATTGGTATAAGATTTAGTAGAATTATAAAATAATAAAAAAAAATTGCAAACTCGAATGCCAACATTACAAATCACCAACTAAGCAAACATGTCCGCACTAAATGAATGGTGATGGCTTAGAACTCATTATTCATAAATGTTCTCAGTAAGTCCCATTTCATAGGTATAAAGGTATAATTGATCAGTAGAGCAGCTGTGATAATATTAGCAGCAGTGATCTTATAAACAGCAGTGGAGTTGTCAAAGTTTGTGAACTTGAGCAATAGTCCCTAAATAGCAGCAAGGATCAACACGAGGCTATTGACAATCTTAAATCCAAATGATAGCAACATAAAGCGATGTACTGGACTAGTCTGAAAGTCACTGAGTACAATCTAGACGCCTGGAACAATAACTCCCAGACCATGTGCAGCGGCGTCACGCTATATTCCTCACTCAGCGGTGTCCCGCTGAAGTTGAATACTGTAGCTACGATAATTAAGCCGGCATATAAATCGCAACAGTCTTACCAGGAATCCTGACCTCTGCCGTATTGCAGCTATGGACTGCAGTATAAACCTATTCTTATGTCCTGCAAGCTTTTGGTTCTTTACCACACTGGTGGATTACTACACGTGAGCCTGTTTGTTCAGATGCGGTCTCCGTGTTTATTGCCACCTCTCACGCGGTCTTCCAGCTTTATGTTCGGCAATGGTCGTTCACTCTGCCATCAAATCTCATGGAACTTCATGTGGGGGGTCTGACCAGACGCATTTCGGGGCTATATGTGTCCCCTTCTTCAGTGGTAATCTGACCCCCCAAAAAGCACTCTCCTATATAGAGGTATTGTTTGATCCAAAAACCGACATGGATTCCAACCCGGAAGTATTGTGTGTGTTCGTGTCCACATTATCACATTATCTTTCATTCCAATAAGTCCGGTTTTTGGCATAATGTTTCGAATTTGTTTGAAATTTGAAATTTGTTTGTGAAATAGCCTTTTTTTTTTCTGTGAAAATTGATGGATGATTGTGGACTTTCTTCTTTATGAACCGCAATTAGTCGTTTAGCCATTCAGTGGTGAAATTTGTTTGTGATACAGCCTTTTTTGGGAAAAATGGTCGGTAGCTATAACTATGGTAAAGGAAAATATATATGTTCTTTACTGCCCACTCGGTAAATGTGGTTCCTGCCCAGCAACACCAGCAACTTGGCCAGGTGATGCCGCTTCCACCTCCACGTTGTCACACCGTGGGTCCTGCTACAATGTCCGCCTCTACCTCCTCATCCTCCACCATGTCCTCAGCCTCCACTGCAGGGATAATTGAATACTGATGGATTACTGACTAAATGTTGACTGAGTGAAGGCGGATGCTCCACAGACAGGATCCGTTTTTTGGGAGTTATTGTTCTGATGGATGAATGGAAAGGAAAAATAATCAGTGATGTCAACACAAACTTATTTCTGACACCCTCTCCACTCTGTCGAGGTGGGGCTTTACTTGTATAAGCATTTAATAGAACAGGTTCTGTAAACATATATGTGGCATCAGCTGCCAACGGTGTGAAAAGAGTGCGCTTCGTCTTGATGCTAACATTGACCTGTAAGGCTGAGTTCACACTTGAGTTATTTGGTCAGTTTTGGCCCAATAACTGCCCAAATAAGTGAAGTGTGCAGTGATTCTAAGAGTGACGCCTGTCACCTGCATGTCATGCTGACTCACAATATTTTTTCACTACCACAGCAGACTCCCTGTGCGTGCTACTGCAAGGCACAGTGTTCTACATGAATATAAATGCTTTCTGCAGCCAGGAAATAGCAGTTTTTTAATGCGATTTTTGCCACAAATAAATCAATCAATCTTTTGAAATTTGCTCATCTCTAGTGGTTAACTTTAGCTACATGCTGTGCTTCTGAGACTGTTCACATCATGTACATAGTCTATCAAAATACAATCAACTAATCAAAAACATTATGACAGTAGAAATGTCCCGAACAATTCGCCGGCGAACGTTTCCCGGCAAACATAGCTTGTTCGCGTCCGCCGCGGTGGGCGAACATATGCGATGTTCGCGTTCGCCCCTATACTTTATCATTGAGCAAACTTTGACCCTGTACCTCACAGTCAGCAGACACATTCCAGCCAATAAGCATACCCTCCCTCCCAGACCCTCCCACCTCCTATCAAAAAGCAAGAATGGCATCCATCTTAGATTCATTCTGAAGCTGCAGTGTTAGTAGTTGTAATCACAATGCGATTAATATAACCTGTATTAATCGCATTGCAAATTTTACTTAGAGCTGGGTTCCTAATGGTTGTATTGCTAGAATATAACGAAGATTGAGAATATAGCGCTATATTCTCAATCTTCATTATATTCTAGCAATTCAACAATTAGGAACTAAGATCTAAGTTGTAATTGCAATGCGAATTCAACTTAGATCTGAGTTACTAATGGTTGTATTGATAGAATTGACGAATATAACAAATATAGCGGTATATTCTCAATCTTCGTTATATTCTAGCAATACAACCATTAGGAACCCAGCTCTAAGTTGAATTCACAATGCGATTAATGCAGGTTGTATTAATCGCATTGCGAATTCAACTTACCACACTCTGCGTCAACTACGTAATTTTCCATGGGAGTTTTGCCATGGATCCCCCTCCGGCATGCCACAGTCCAGGTGTTAGTCCCCTTGAAACAACTTTTCCATCACTATTGTGGCCAGAAAGAGTTCCTGTGGGTTTTAAAATTCGCCTGTCTATTAAAGTCTATGGCGGTTCATCCTGTTTGACATTTGCATAAATTCGCGTTTGCCGTTCGTGAACAGAAAATTATATGTTTGCGACATCTCTATATAAAAGGGGCGTAGGTGAAGGCTCATGGGCTCTGGTGCAAGAGTTTAGCTTGGGCCCCCCTTCCCAAGGGGCAGGAAAGCACATAGCCTTCATCCTGCCTGAGGCAAAAATTGAAACGGCACCTCCTCCATGGCAAATTCTTGACCTAACCACTTTCCTCCAGCCAGAGGTGTAACTTCACCAGCATGCACTTTCTATCATACCAGGGTCTTCTTATGTAGTACAAGAGTCTTTAAACCCCCTCAGGCTTCTGGGCCCGGTAGTGACTGCTACCTCTGCACCCGCTTATAGCTACGCCCCGGCATTATACTAAGTCAGACTACATAAATCATTGCAAGACATATTTCCAGATTGGGATTTCATCTAATTTCTTTATGAAATAAAAATTTCTATAGCACTTCAGCACAATTTATGTTATAATGCCAAAATGTCTTTTGAAACAGCATCCACAACAAGAATTGGTAAATGGCAGGACAGGTACTATCCCTTTCTAGTGGTCAAATTTCCCTCCCAACCAAGTAGAACAGTAGCTCTGAAAAAAACTGACTACACTTATCGAAGGCTGTCCCTATGGAGGCTATTTTTCCCCTAACTCTCCCTTTCTGGTAATGGATGCATCAGGAGACCAAGTTGCATGAAGTAAAACTTCCAGGTAAAAGGATAATGGTAACTGGACAGCATGACCTATAGTGACACACAGGATGCTCACTGGCGTGCCATGTCTGTCACACAAGTGCTCAATAAGTAGCCTAAACATTGGTCATTCTGGTGTCCTGGAAGCACTGTAAATGCTATAATTAGTGTGTAGTTAACAACCCTCAATTAGTTTCATTTTTTGTTGGATAATGGACACATGTCTACTGTTATTATATTACACAAACACCAGGGTTTGTAGCCTAGATAACTTATCAAAAGAAATGGCGGTAATAAATCATTTCTGAAAAGAAGACCAATAAAAATAGCATTCTACATTTTAGCAGTGACCATCCCTCACCTCTAAAATAAGCCATACTAAAATCATAATTTTAGAGGATCAAACGGATAGTAACTGATCCCGAAAAACAGACATTGAGATTAGAAGAAATAAGAGATAGATTTAAAGAAAGGGGATATCCCACAGAAATTCAGGATAACGCAAAGGGAGATTAGGACAAACATACACATTCCCCTCATAAAAAAAGAGCAAAAAGTAACCTTTATACACAAATTTTACCCCTATAATCCATGGTTTGACAAGATTATACACAAACACTGGCATTAATTGACTAAAGCCTATCCACAGATAGAAGAATTTAAAAGCCCACCACTGGTTTGCAATAAACGGAATCCCAGCTATCGGGACAAACTGGTACATGCAGATTTGGGCAGTGGTAAAACTGATTTAAGACAAAGCACGTTGACTACACAGAGGAAAGGCACATTTCCCTGCCTACATTGTCGTCAATGTTCTCACATCATTAAAGTGAATTTTTTCTATCATCTACTTACAAGGAAGGCATTCAAAATACAAGGCTTCTACACCTGTGAATCCGCGAATGTGATATACCTGATTAAATGTCCCTGTGGACTATTATATGTTGGAGAAACAATGCAGTTCATCAGAGACCGAATCTGTAAGTCGACGATCAAGACAAAAAACTGTTATTATCATTACCTTATCATTTTGATAAGTATAAACATTCCATTGCCCAATTAAAATTTCAGGTCTTGGAACAAATAAAGAGACCAAGGAAAGGGGGTCACATTAAAAAGCTTTTATTACGGACCCTTTCATTTCAACTGAGAGGCGTGAATAAAGAATATGAAATAATGCACTTACAGTTTATTGTTTTGCAGACTTCGTCCTCGCACTAAGGACATTAGCTCCACATGTTCCAATGGTATCTTTTTTTGTTACATGAATTGGATGTATTTAATATGTTTATTTGATACATGTTTATCATCTGAAATGGGCATCTTATGTCACCATCATGTAACCTGTCTTAATACCTATATGTACCGGATGTATACCTGTTTGTTTCACTTGTTGATGAAGGCTTACTTACTAGCCAAAACGCGTCCTTGTATACGCGCCTGTTTTTTCTTTGCAGTTTGCACTGGAGGTGTGGCTGACACTTCAGTCGTGCTCTTCTGACCAGCCTGTTTGCCCTATAGGCTGATTTTAGTTAATGTGAGTACAAAGCTTTGTGGGCTCAGCATGCATGTTGGTACCTGCATTCCCTGGATTCAATGAAGGTCATTTTGGCACCAAAAATGACATAAATTAAGGTGGGCCCATCATGCATGTGGAACCTACACTCCCTGAATTTTTTGGTAGCCGTCATGGCACATGACAGGTATGATTTAGTGTTAGGTTCTCGCCTTACAGAGATCGCTTTGACGTTTGGCAGACGGCCCAAATAATTTTGTGCAAAATGTATTTGCCAAGAATCTTATTCACAAAATAAGCATAACATTAGCATTAGAATACTTTTTTGTACTTTATTTGGTTTGCAGAGTGCTGCTGCATTGTATGTTTTACCTTATACACAATGTATTATTGGATTTACAATTAAAGTTTAAGACTCGCAAGCAAGCTACAGTTGCCGGGAGTTTTTTTTTTTCTTCTCATGTATGGCATCTAGTCGT
Source organism: Bufotes viridis (assembly GCA_033119425.1). Taxonomy (NCBI): domain Eukaryota; kingdom Metazoa; phylum Chordata; class Amphibia; order Anura; family Bufonidae; genus Bufotes; species Bufotes viridis. The sequence continues at coordinate 252,869,319 of CM065593.1, forward strand.
TATACTTAGAATAATAAAGAAGAAACCTCTAATACTTCGATTTCTACAGCATAAACAATGCAATGTTTTACTACATATAATTTACACCAGGAATGCCCAACCAGCGGCCCTCCAGCTATTGCAAAACTACAACTCCCAGCATGCCAGGACAGCCTTCAGCTATTACAGCATGCTGGGAGTTGTAGTTTTGGAACAGCTGGAGGGTGGCAGGTTGAGCATAACTGCTGTACATTGCTAAAATTAACATAATTTCCTAGGTATATGGAGTGTTGTAATTTCAGTGGTTTTTAGATCACAAATGTTAAGTGCTTCCATCATATACACCTACATAATATTTGCAAGTTTGACTAATGTATCTTACAACATAAATATTTACAGAATATTTTTCTAAAATTAAACAGAAATACGTTTGATTTTTGACCCAATGAATTTACTTACTTATGTCAGTATATCCTTTAAGGGGAGGATATATGGCCTCCAGAATGCAAAACTAAATAATTTGGATTATCCTTGTGTTCTACACAGACAAGTCTAGCTATTACAGTGCCCCTCTTATGTCTGTTGTCTCCTAAATGGGACACAAAGTGGGAAAAAAAGGAAAGGGGAGGAGCATTATGTGCAAGGGAACCTTGCATAAAGTGCAGTTGTGCTCACCTTAATGTGTTGTTGCAACAGGACAAAACATCCATCACTGCATAAGTCATTTCTCTGGTCTAGTTATTGACTGCAGCCTGTGGTTGGACACCAGATCTAGAACTCTGGGTCTGATTTTGCATCTTGAAAGAACTGGTTAAAAAGGCTCTGTGGTGGGGCCGTCATGGAGATCATTATCTGGAGAATGCAATAAATGAATTAAACATGTGAAATGCGCTGTCAAAGGTAGTTACATCTACTGTATTTCATTTAGTTCAGAAACCAACCATAAAATAGCTTTTGTATGTTGAATAATTCAATTGCTAGCTATAAATAAAGCAGCACACTACCATTATATGTAAAGTAGCTGTTATTATAGATGAAATTTAGACCAAAAGCATCAGCAGCCACATAGTATAGAACATGATGGCAGGCAGGAAGACAGCAGCTGTGGCATGATGGTGCACCATCAGCAATGGCAGATCCATCCATTGGCTTCAACTGGAAATGTGTGAATATTGTTATGGGTCCATGACTCTTTCATTTTGACAAAATAAATGTTTTATACCCTGGCAGAGGATAACTTGGTTTGTTTGGGAGTTTGTCTGTTGCACTGAAAATCCTCTCTGAGATGACAGTGGAGGCTGGACAAGATTCTACAGAAAGAGCAAACTGGGCTAGTTCCTACAATCTACCTACCCAGAAGTTTATGTGATCAAGGAACATGGTATGTGCTAGAGAAAGATCACAGTCCAGGTAAGAATGAACCTGGTTGTTCAGGCGGTACATCTCCATTTGCTGATTTGCATCAGTCTGACTTGCATGCCTAGAAAAATTGCTGCTGATGCTGCAGTGACTTCTCCTGCCTGCCTAAGAGAGTCCACCTCTCCACCGCAAAACAGACAAGAATAGGGCATGCTCTATTTTTTTGTGGGGCTACTGAACGGACACGAGGATGCGTATAGTACACATTGTGCTGTCAGCATTTTTTGCGGACCCATTGAAATGAATGGGTCCGCATCCTATCCGCAAAAAAATGGAACGGACACGGAAACAAAATACTTTTGTGTGCATATAGCCTAAGTGTCCAGCCATGTGATTTTCTTTCCCATTTCAAATGTACGACTTTCACTATTAAAATAATACTACACAATCAACCAATGAGCATGACTGTTTACTACCAAAAGACCAATGGACATGCATGTTTAATTTTAAAATGTTATACTATCCAGTAGGATATCTTCCACATGTTAGTCGTTGGATAATAACAGCATAAGAAGAAAAGCTGGAGAGGTTGGGATGTTTGGGTGAATAAAGGTAACATCACTCTGGGTATTAGGTATATTCATCCATGCCTCATTGAGAGAAAAGCTATAACAGTTACTTCTATCTTTTTGATAATTTAAATAAAGAGTTATCTCTAGAAAACCCAAAAGGATCCCTGTCCTGGATATGACCTAGCAGTGATAAAAAGGTGGACTCTCCTTTCTCCAACAACAACATACATTATCATATTTTTCACAACAATCATCTACGATTGTCTGACCTTTAAACAAAACACGTCATTCAAGGTTTCTCATACAAACTCTCTAAAATCTGCAAGGTGAAATTTCAGTGAGTTGAACTTTTGTGGAGCATGTAGTGTAATGGCAGAATGCTCTGTCACTGCAAGTCAGGAGGGAGTTCCTTGCCACATAAGAATGACTGAAATGTAAGGACAGTGTCTTGAACATTGCCAGCACCTTCTGTAAACCACTGCACTTTTTCAAGACAGTGCTCCACAACCAAATTTAGGAGCATATGCTATTTCCCGCAAATTCAGTCACAATGTTCCTGTCCAGTGGGAGTTGGTTGGGTGACAGCCAGCAGGATATTTGCTACTTGAGGCACTTTACCAAGTGTTTGGCTGTGCGGCTATTCTCACCCATGTTGATCGTCTCAAACACGGAATGGCAATAATAGGATAGAGAGGGAGTAGGAGCGAAGTTCTGCGCAGCATCTATTGATGAGCAGATGTTCATGGAGTAGGACGTGGGGGAGACAGATAAGTGCCTAGTGTAGGAACAAGAACCACGCAAACATGGAGGTGTCAATAGGACCTGGTCTTGTTGCTGTCTTGCTGCATCACCATTGATATGAAAATCATTGACCCAGTTGCTCATGAAAGATATATACTATCCCTGTCAGTAACAGCTGCTCCAGGTGTCATGATAGCATGCATCTTTCTGCAACACGAGAATTGCAATAAGTTGTCCACGATCTCTGTCACATGACAGTACAAGGCAAGGACTGAGTGCACACCATCAGTTCCCTAAAGATAGCAGAATCCACTAAGTGGTACTACAGGAACTAAACCTCCAGCAACTTGGAAGTGAGTTAAAAAGGACCTGTCACCTCCCCTGACATGGTTATTGGTTAAGTAGTTTAGGTTGCAACTTGTTTCATCCATGTAATAACAATTCTTACAACGGTGCAATCACAGTATTTTTACTGATAGAAGTTTAAAAATTTTTTGCCAGTAGTCTGCAGTAAAGGTGCTGCTGGGTGTTACCAGTAGCTAGTGTGTCTGACTCTGTCCAATCAGTGCTACTTAAGTCAGACCGTGAAGGCACATAGTAACTGGCACCTGTACTACTGCAAGCTGCTGACAATTCATTAATTTGCATGCAGTTTACTGCATGTGAACGTGGCCAAGCTGCTGCAAGAAGGAGTGCTGGGAGAAGGAGGCCACTCTTGTTCCACTCACTGGTGGCCAGTTCTGCACAGGATCTGATGATGCCACATTATGTGCTTCAATGTTGCATTGATGCCTACCTTTGTGTCTCAACACCCATGGCTTGATTTAATCCTATAGATCTTACACACGCCAATGCCTACTGGCACTGAGGACAAAAACAGGAGATGCTTGCACAGAGATAGCGAAAACCGAGGCCAAGGTCTGGCATGTTTGAATCATATGCTCACATTATCAGTGACACCACCAGTTCCCGAGCTGACCATAAAAGAAGCAGATATGGTCCTGGCAATTTCTGGGGAGGTTTTGGCTGTATGGTGCCTCTTCTCTTTATTGCCACTTCTACAACCACTACCCTCCTCCTATGATGCCACCCCCTCCTCAGCATCCTGATCTGCCTTCCAGGTCCTGTCCAACAAACAATCATCATCCTCTTCACCTTTCATGTCATATTTATCAGACTGTGCTGTCATCATGGGCTTCTTGCTGCTTTCCTAATTTGCATTTCCCTTGAGTGCCACTGTCACTAACATACCACTACTGCTCATAGGCGGCTCTAGACTTTGTGAGGCCTTAGGCGAAACTCAAACATGAGGCCATCACGAACATAAGATATGGAAGCGATAATAAAGATCAAGACCTGTGGTTCCCCCCACCATCCGCCCATGGCCTGCTGCCCTCACCCAGCTATGAATCCTCCTTCTGCAAATTAGGGGGAGGAGCCGGAGCATGTCCTCTCCTACATAGCGCCACATACCTCTTACATCCAGTGGTGTCACCTTTGATCTAGACGTTCTCTTTTCTCATCTTCTCCATTCAGACCAGACCGCCATGATGATTTTTCACCCATCTCCCATCTCTGCAGAGATTGACAAACAGACAGTAGTTTCCCAATTTTCCATCATCTTCACATCTTCTGAACACCCCATCCTGCCATCTCCAATACTGTGCCCGCTGTGCTCTCCAATGCTATACTGCAGAAAGTGTTCCCTGAAAAATATTAGTACCACACAGATGGTGCCCGCTTCAACAATTATTGGCACACAGTGCTCTAAAAAAAATAACTGCGAGCAATAAATAGTGTCACGGATACTAATAGTATAAACATAATGTCCACAAAAATAATTGTGCTAAGCTTATACTGTGCCAGGTTGCCCACCAAAGTAACAGTGCTCCCCAAATTCCCACCAATAGAAATAGTTCTCTGCCAGAGCACACTTAGTAATAATACCCCCATAGTGCCCATACTAGTAATCATGTTCCCCATAGCCCCCTAGTAGTAATAATTCTCCTTATAATATGACAGTACAAGAAATGCCCCTGCTTAGTGCCCGCAGTTGAGCTAATGTCCCCTTAATGTATGCCAGTATAAAATACCTCTATATAGTGCCCCAGTAAATGCCCCCATAGTGCTCCTCTCTCACTTCCCCATAGTGCCCTATAATTTGACAGTATAAAATATCCCATCTTTGTGCTTCTCTCCCCCTTCCCCATAGTGCCCCCCATAGTATGCCAGTAAAAAAATGCCCCTACGTAGTGCCACCAGATGCCTCCCATAGTGCCACAATAAAGTGCCAGTTAAAAATTCCCCTTCTTAACGCCACCAGATGCCCCCATTGTGCTCTTCTCCCCCATAGTGTCCCCTATAACCACCTCAGCCCCCCTAGCTTAAACACCCTTAATGACCAGGCCACTTTTTACAATTCTGCACTGCACTACTTTCACCGTTTATTGCTCCGTCATGCAACTTACCACCCAAATGAATTTTACCTCCTTTTCTTCTCACTAATAGAGATTTCATTTGGTGGTATTTCATTGCTGCTGACATTTTTACTTTCTTTGCTATTAATCAAAAATTACCGAAATTTTTGCAAAAAAAATGACATTTTTCACTTTCTGTTGTAATTTTTTTTTAAAAAAAAACTACATTTCTATATAAATTTTTGCAAAATTTATTGTTCTACATGTCTTTGATAAAAAAAAAATCCAATAAGTGTATATTTATTGGTTTGGGTAAATAGCGTTTTATAGCGTTTACAAACTATGGTGCAAAAAAGTGAATTTCCGCATTTTGAAGCAGCTTTGACTTTCTGAGCACCTGTCATGTTTCTTCAGGTGCTAGAATGCCAGGATAGTATAAATACCCCCCAAATGACACCATTTTAGAAAGAAGACACCCCAAAGTATTCGCGGAGGGGCATGGTGAGTTCATGTATTATTTCATTTTTTTTCACAAGTTAGCGGAAATGACACTTTCTGAGGAAATAATAATAAAGTTTCCATTTCTGCTAACTTCTGGCAAAAAAAAAAAAAAAATCTCCCACAGACTCACTATGCCCCTCAGTGAATACCTTGGGGTGTCTACTTCCTTCAGAAATGGGGTCATTTGTGGGGTGTTTTTACTGTTCTGGCATTTTGGGTGGGGCTAAATTGTGAGCAGCCATGTAAAACCTAAAGGTACTCGTTGGAATTTGGGCCCCTTTGCGCACCCGGGCTGCAAAAAAGTGTCACTCATGTGGTATCGCCGTACTCAGGAGAAGTAGGGCAATGTGTTTTGGGGTGTATGTTTTCATATATCCATGTTGGGTGAGAGAAATATCTCTGTAAACTAACAACTTTGTAAAAAAAAAATTAAAAAGTTGTCATTTACATTGATATTTCTCACACCCAGCAGGGGTATATATAAAAATACACCAAAAAACACACTGCCCTACTTTTCCTGAGTAAGGCGATACCACATGTGTCACACTTTTTTGCATCCTGGGTGCGCAAAGGTGCCCAAACTCCAATGAGTACCTTTAGGATTTCACAGGGCATTTTTAGATTCCAGACTTCTTCTCACGCTTTAGAGACCCCTAAAATGCCAGGGCAGTATAAATACCCCACAAGTGACCCCATTTTAGAAAGAAGACACCCCAATGTATTCCGTAAGGGGTATGGTGAATTCATGTAAAATTTTATTTTTTGTCACAAGTTAGTGGAATATGAGACTTTGTAAAAAACAAAAATAAAAAAATAAAAATATCAATTTCCGCTAACATGTGCAAAAAAAAAAAAAAAATTCTGTGAACTCGACATGCCCCTCACGGAATACCTTGGGGTGTCTTCTTTCCAAAATGGTTTCACTTGTGGGGTATTTATACTGCCCTGGCATTTTAGGGAACCTAAAGCGTGAGAATCCAAATGCGTAAAAATGCCCTGTGAAATCCTAAGGCCTTCTGCACACGGGCGTCATGTTTGACGCCCGGATAAGATGCGGGTGCGTTGCAGGAATCGCCGCGATTTTTCCGCGCGTGTGCTAACGTTTGTAGTGCGTTGAGCACGCGCGTGAAAAAATCCGCATGCTTGGTACCCAGACCCGAAGTCAGACTTCATCACTGAAGTCCGGTTTCGGGATGAGTATTCTGTATGTGTAATTATTTTCCTTTATAACATAGTTATAAGGGAAAATAATCGCATTCTAATTACAGAATGCAATGTTCCCCGGGCTTTAAAGGGTTAAAAATAATAAAGAGTTAACTTACCTTCTCCCATTGTACGCGCAGAGCCCCAGAACGTCTTCTCTCTTGATAGTTTGGATGCTTGAGGACCTGTGGTGACGTCACAGGGTCACATGGTCCAGTCATAAAAGCATTTAAATGGACCATGTGACCCATGTGATCCTGTGACATCACGGCAGGTCCTTTATCCAACAGATGTTGGATGAAGGACCTGCCGTGATGTCACAGATCACATGGGTCACATGGTCCACTCAAATGCTTCTATGACTGGACCATGTGACCCTGTGACGTCACCACAGGTCCTCAAGCATCCAAACTATCAAGAGAGAAGACGTTCTGGGGCTCTGCGCGCACAATGGGAGAAGGTAAGTTAACTCTATTATTTTTAACCCTTTCCTCATCATTTAACAATGCATTCTTTATTAAGAATGCTATTATTTCCTTATAACCATGTTATAAGGGAAATAATAGAGATTGGGTCCCGTTGCTAAGCAACAATGCGGGAAAATCGCAACGCATCCGCACTTGGTTGCGGATGCTTACGATTTTCCCGCAGCCCCATTCACTTCTATAGGGCCTGCGTTGCGTGAAAAACGCAGAATATAGAACATGCTGCGATTTTCACGCAACGCAGAAGTGATGCGTGAAAATCACCGCTCATGTGCACAGCCCCATAGAAATGAATGGGTCCGGATTCAGTGCGGGTGCAATGCGTCCTCCTCACGCATTGCACCCGCGCGGAAAACTCGCCCGTGTGAAAGGGGCCTAAAGGTACTCATTGGAATTAGGGCCCTTTTGCGCGTCTTGGCTGCAAAAAAGTGGCACACATGTGGTATCTCCTTACTCAGGAGAATAAGGGCAATGTGTTTTGGGGTGTATTTTTACATATACCCATACTGTGTGTGAGAAATATCTCTGTAAATGACAAGTTTTTAAAAAAATTAATACAAAGTTGTTAATTTACATACATATTTCTCTCACCCAGCATGGGTATATGTAAAAATCCACCCCCAAAACACATTGCCCTACTCCTGAATACGGCGATACCACATGTGTGACACTTTTTTGCAGCCAAGATGCACAAATGGGCCCAAATTCCAACGAGTACCTTTTAGGAGGGCATTTTTAAGCATTTTTCTTCTCATGCTTTAGGGCCCCTAAAATGCCAGGGCAGTATAAATACCCCACATGTGACCCCATTTTGGAAAGAAGACACCCCCAAGGTATTCCGTGAGGGGCATGGCGAATTCATAGAAATTTTATTTATTTATTTTGCACAAATCGATTTTTTATTGTTTTTTCTCACAAAGTCTCCCTTTCTGCTAACTTTTGACAAAAAGTTCAATTTTTCATGGACTCACTATGCCCCTCAGCGAATACCTTGGGGTGTCTTCTTTCCAAAATGGGGTCATTTGTGAGGTGTTTGTACTGTTCTGGCATTTTGGGCAGGGCTAAATTGTGAGCAGCCATGTAAAAGCTAAAGGTACTCGTTGGAATTTGGGCCCCTTTGCACTCAGGCTGCAAAAGTGTCACTCATGTGGTATCGCCGTACTCAGGAGAAGTAGGGCAATGTGTTTTGGGGTGTATTTTTACATATACCCATGTTGGGTGAGAGAAATATCTCTGTAAACTGACAACTTTGTATAAAAAAATTTAAAAAGTTTTCGTTTACAGCAATATTTCTCACACAAAGTATGGGTATATGTAAGAATACACCCCAAAACACATTGCCCTACTTCTCCTGAGTACGGCAATACCACATGTGTGGCACTTTTTTGCAGCCAAGATGCGCAAAGGGGCCCTAAAACCAATGAGTACCTTTAGGATTTCACAGGGCATTTTTACGCATTTGGATTCTCACGCTTTAGGACCCCTAAAATGCCAGGGCAGTATAAATACTCCACAAGTGACCCCATTGTGGAAAGAAGACACCCCAAGGTATTCCGTGAGGGGAATGGCAAGTTCACATAATTTTTTTTTTTTGGCACAAGTTAGCGGAAATTGATAATTTTTTTATTTTATTTTTTACAAAGTCTCAAATTTCCACTAACTTGTGACAAAAAATAAAATTTTACATGAACTCCCCATACTTCTCACGGAATACCTTGGGGTGTCTTCTTTCTAAAATGGGGTCACATGTGAGGTGTTTGCACTGCCCTGGCATTTGAGGGTCTCCGCAATCATTACACGTATGGCCAGCATTAGGAGTTTCTGCGATTCTCCTTATATTGAGCATACGGGTAATGAGATTTTTTTTTTTCGTTCAGCCTCTAGGCTGAAAAAAATAAATAAATGAACGGCACAGATTTCCTCATTCGCATCAATCAATGTGGATGAAAAAAATCTCTGCCAAAAAATGTGCAAAAAAAAAAAAGTAGTAAGGCCCCATTCACACGTCCTCAAAAATGTCCGCATCTATTCCGCAATTCTGCGGAATAGATGCGGACCCATTCAGTGTGAATGGGGCCGGCGGTGATGCGGAGAGCACACTATGTGCTCGCCTCATCAGCATTTGCGGAGCTGTGGCCGCAAACTTCCTGGTTTCGGCCCCCAAACATCCGGCCTTAGCTCTGCAAAAGATAGAGCATGTCCTATTCTTGTCCGCAATTGCGGACAAGAAAAGGCATTTTCTATATAGTTCTGGCAATGTGCGGATCCGCAAAATGCGGAAAGCACATTGCCGGTGTCCGTGTTTTGCGGATCCGCGGATCCATGGATCCGCAAAACACATACGGACGTCTGAATGAGCCTTACAGGGGGTGATTAGTGACAGGGGGTGATCAGGGGGGTGACATGGGGTGATCAGGGGTTAATCGGGGGTTAATTAGGGGTTAATCAGTGATGGGGGGGTAGATGGGGGGGGGGTCTGTGTGGTGATTGGTGCACTTACAAAAGATTCCTTTGGTGGTCCCAAGCAAAAGGTACCACCAAAGGAACGAACAGCAAGCATATCAGACGCGGTTAACAAAACAGCGTCTGATATGCCATTTTATTTAACTTCTACAGCCTGCCAGCGCGTGATCAGCGCTGGCAGGCTGTAGTTTAACTTCTCCCCGACGCGATCCTGTGAACGCGCGCGAGATTTCCTGTGAACGCGTGCGCGTGTTCACAGGAAATCTTGCGTCTCGCGAGATGACACCCCAGCGCGTCCAAGAGGAACAAACCGACCGCCGCCAGGACGCAATCCTGCGTTCGGCGGTCGGCAACAGGTTAAAGACTCCAAGGAAGTTTTAAGAACTTTAGAAAATCTGGAGTGGAAAGATAGCAACATCTGGGTGACTTGTCATGTCACATCCCTGTACACAATGATAGCAGATGGCAGGGCGATCCATGCTCCAAGCAATATGATGACATATACAGCTAGCATATAGGGATCCCTTGATAAAGTCAGAAAGTGAAACTAGACAGGTGCTAGGCAGACTCACACTAAATGGGGAAGGTGCCACACAGGTCATATGCAGTACTTTCTCTCTTTTCTCTGTATTTCCGGATTTTTCCACATAGGTGTAAATGGTGGTGGCAAATCCCAGATTAGTCAACTATCTTTGAATGAAGTAAACTGTACCACAAGAAATCTTTTGAAATTCTGAGGCTTCAGTACCATCACCTTAAAGGGGTTGTCCGGGATTGGGTAATAGTACTAGAGTGACATACACATTACATACATGCATGTCCTACATTTGCCAAATATTTCTGAAGTCCCATTTTCATATAGGAAATTCTTGGCCGGAAGTGACTGTTTTCTTGTACTCAGTGACGTACCGGGTCCCTTGCAGGCAAGTAAAACCTCCTCTGATGACATCACCCGGCATGGAGCTTAATAATGAATTGAGGTAGATCACTATGCTACTTAGCATAGAAAACTCCTCCCATGTAAAATACTGGCTAATCGGGCAGAAGGCTGTATATGTATGAGGTGGGCGGGTGCAGGGACGCGATGATAGACATTACAAACCATGAGATGCCGCGCTGCGCTGGAACCCACAGTGCAGTGCGGCAGGAAGTCATCACACAGATAAAGATCTATGTCAACAATCTGTTGGGGACCGTAGGAACGATGCAGCAGTGTAAAAACTACCTAAAAACATCAGGGGAACCTTAACTCGGCTAGTAATGGTGAGTAAACTGAGTAAAATTTTTGATACCAGACAACCCCTTTAAGGATTGTGAAGTGTTTGCATCAGGACACTGAACAACAAGCTGTATGGCTGACGGTACTATATCTGAGACTGCTGCTTATTTTCTGTGGTTTTAAACAACATCAATTTGACACAGTATTGTGTGAATGTGAACTACACTGGTCTCCTGTGTATTTGACTGTTAGCTTTGATTCCTGAGTTGCACGTGTTTGAATCAGGAGTGTTGTTTGAAATGTGATAAAGAGCACAACCACATTAAATAGGTCATTGCAGATAAACCCTTTTATGGCTTGAACAGATCTCATCAGTCAGCAATTCAACACTAAAGTACAAGAATTTAACTCTTCTAGTATGCAGAACAGCAATGTCAAAAATTCAATCTTTAATAAAGACAGTGTTTGGTGCCAAAAAACAACAAAAAAAAAGTTATTGTTCTATACACAGAACATTTTTTTTATGTTGGTACATCATATACACAAAGTATTGCTTTCTAAATTTCACATTTTTGACACCCTTTTATATGCCCAGTAAACAAAAGTGATTTAAAGTTTGCAATATTTTGTAAATCTGCCTTTGGTCTCAGACCAAGATACTGTAGCTCATTGGATTATTCCTTAGGTCTATTCTTTAGTACTCTACTAAATGAGGTACTGTATAAGTCTTGCCTGAAGATCTTTTACCTCTGAATGGTGAATACCTCTCTAAGGTAGCAGTAGAAAAGAAGCGGAGATAGATGAATCAGGGACATGACTTTTATTGTTTACACTTGACTTAACAAGTTTACAGTATTTTTACAAGAAGCAACTGACTAAAAGGATATTGGACACCTTTGTAAAAAGAAAATAATTAATAACAATAAATAATTTATTTTGTGGAGAAAATAATTTCTCCAATTGGTTCTATCTTTTTTCGTTTTTGTTCTACAACCTGCCTCTGAATTTACAGAGAATCTGTCATGTGACATATTCTCTGTTACTCCTCCTTGCTCCACAAGGGAGCGAGCACTGTATCTCCACAGCAATCCCCCCCCCCCCCACCTTTTAGGTTGGCAGCGTGGTGCAGAGTGTCAGCTGTAACATACAGCTGACACTCTGCTTGAAATGGCATTTAACCCCTTCCATGCCATAGTCCTTAGGGAGCGCTGCCTGGAAGGCGCTAACCAGCAGAATAGTGGCACTGATGCTTAAATGGTTAAGGTGGGGAACATGCCCCAGACCCCATCCCCCCTCTTCAGGATGGCTGTCTGTGCCCCCCCCCCATCCCTGTTCTGGATGGCTGGCACAGTAACACAAGTCAAATCCCCCCACCCCTCAGGATGGCTGGCAGCAGTACTGCATCCCACCCTGTCAAGGCTGGACATATAAACCCATAACCCCCCCCCCCAGTCCATGATGGCCTAGCGGCGAGCTGTGCAAGTCACACCCCTCCCCTTCAAGAGGGTGTGGCAACAGAACTTCTCCCCCCCCCCCAGCCAACACCCGTCGCCTCCCTCATTCAGGATGGCCAAGCCGACACTCTGCTTGAAATGGCCAACATCAGTGCCAGCACCTTTCAACTTAGGAACCACTGTATAGAAGTGGATAACCATCAGGCCGCTGCACTGCTGTGGCAGCGTCCCAATGGTTACCATGGCAACTGGACGCCTTCACAGGCATCCGGCTTGCCATGGTATATTTGAGCCTAATCATGCTCCTGCTAAAAGCAGGAGCCTGATCAGGCTAAGTGTAATAAAAAATATAATGCAGTACACTATACAGTGTACTTAAGTGCATTATAGAGCAATCAGACCCACTGGATGTGGTAAACAAAAAGTGTAAAAAAGTGAAAAAAGTAAAAAAAAAAAAAACATACTTCTCATATCCCTTATATCCACACATGGTGAACACCATGAAAAAAAAAAAAAAATTATAGAATTGAAATTTTGCCCACCTCACTTTCCAAAAAATGGTATAAAAAGTAATCAAAAGAGTCATATGTACCGAAAGTTAGCACCAAGAAAATGGAAACACAAAAACATTTTTTTTTCAAAAATGCTTTTATAGTGCAAAATAACATTGAAAAAAATGCACATATTATGTATCGCCGCATCCTTAACGATCTGCTCTATAAAAAAAATCATTTGATCTAACCTGTCTGGTGAACGCCGTAAAAAAGATATTACAAACAAATGTGCCAAAAAAGCTATTTTTTATCACCTTACATCACAAAAAGTATAATACCATGTATAATACCAAGCGATTAACCACATCAGCCCCCCTAGCTTAAACACCCTTAATGACCAGGCCACTTTTTACAATTCTGCACTACACTATTTTCACCGTTTATTGCTCGGTCATGCAACTTACCACCCAAATGAATTTTACCTCCTTTTCTTCTCACTAATAGAGCTTTCATTTGGTGGTATTTCATTTCTGCTGACATTTTAACTTTTTTTGCTATTAATCAAAAATTACTGAAATTTTTGCAAAAAAATGACATTTTTCACTTTCTGTTGTAATTTTTTTTTTAAAAACTACATTTCTATATAAATTTTTCTATAAATTTATTGTTCTACATGTCTTTGATAAAAAAAAGCCAAAAAGTGAATATTTATTGGTTTGGGTAAAAGTTATAGCGTTTACAAACTATGGTGCAAAAAAGTAAATTTCCGCATTTTGAAGCAGCTCTGACTTTCTGAGCATCTGTCATGTTTCTTCAGGTGCTAGAATGTCAGGATAGTATAAATACCCCCCAAATGACACCATTTTAGAAAGACACCCCAAAGTATTCGCGGAGGGGCATGGTGAGTTCATGTATCATTTCTTTTTTTTTCACACGTTAGCGGGAAATGACACTTTCTGAGGAAAAAATAATAATAACGTTTCCATTTCTGCTAACTTCTGGAAAAAAAATAAAAAATCTCCCACGGACTCACTTTGCCCCTCAGTGAATACCTTGGGGTGTCTACTTTCCGAAATGGGGTCATTTGTGGGGTGTTTTTACTGTTCTGGCATTTTGGGTGGGGCTAAATTGTGAGCAGCCATGTAAAACCTAAAGGTACTCGTTGGAATTTGGGCCCCTTTGCGCACCCAGGCTTCAAAAAAGTGTCACTCATGTGGTATCGCCTGACTCAGGAGAAGTTGGGCAATGTGTTTTGGGGTGTATTTTTACATATACTCATGCTGGGTAAGAGAAATATCTCTGTAAATTGTTAACTTTGTATAAAAAAAATTAAAAAGTTGTCATTTACAGAGATATTTCTCTCACCCAGCATGGGTATATGTAAGAATACACCCCAAAACGCATTGCCCTACTTCTGAGTACGGCGATACCACATGTGTGCCACTTTTTTGCAGCCAAGATGCGCAAAGGGGCCCTAATTCCAATGAGTACCTTTAGGATTTCACAGGGCATTCTTACGCATTTGTATTCTCACGCTTTAGGGCCCCTAAAATGCCAGGGCAGTATAAATACCCCACATGTGACCCCATTTTAGAAAGAAAACACCCCAAGTAATTCAGTGAGGGGCATGGCGAGTTCACAGCAATTTTTTTTTTGGTCCAAGTTAGCGGAAATTTATTATTTTTTTTTTTTTTTACAAAGTCTCATATTCCACTAACTTGTGACAAAAAATAAAATTTTACATGAACTCACCATACACTCACGGAATACCTTGGGGTGTCTTCTTTCCAAAATGGGGTCACTTGTGGGGAGTTTCTACTGCCCTGGCATTTGAGGGTCTCCGCAATCATTACATGTATGGCCAGCATTAGGAGTTTCTGCTATTCTCCTTATATTGAGCATACGGGGAGTGAGATTTTTTTTTTCCGTTCAGCCTCTGGGCTGAAAAAATAAATAAAAATGAACGGCACAGATTTCTTCATTCGCATCAATCATCGTGGATGAAAACATTTCTGCCAAAATCAGTGACTGCGGTGCGGTGGGCTGGGCGCTAACTACCTAACAAGTTGCTAACTAACTGGCGGTGATAAGGGACCCTTATGCCCCATTCACACGTCCGCAATTCTGTTTGCGGAACAGAATTGTGGACCCATTCATTTCTATGGGGACAGACTTTGTCCCGCTCGGATCCGAAATTGCGGATCCGCACTTCCGGGTCTGCACCTCCGTTCTGCAAAAATATAGAACATGTCCTATTCTTGTCCACAATTGCGGACAAGAAAATACATTTTCTATATAGTTCTGAAATGTGCGGATCTGCAAAATGCGGAAAGCACATTGCCGGTGTCCGTGTTTTACGGGTCCGTGGATCCGCAAAACACATATGGACGTCTGAATGGAGCCATACAGGGCGTTGATCAATGACAGGGGGGTGATCAGGGAGTCTATATGAGGTGATCAGGGGTTAATAAGGGGTTAATAAGTGACAGGGGGGGGTTGTAGTGTGGTGCTTGGTGCTCCTTTACATAGCTACCTGGTCCTCTGGTGGTCGATCCCAGCGAATGGGACCACCAGAGGACCAGGTAGCAGGTATATCAGATGCTGTTAACAAAACAGTGTCTGATATACCTGTTTGATTTCATTTATTTAACTTTTACAGCCTGCCAGCGATTGATCATCGCTGGCAGGCTGTAGTATAACTTCACGCGCGTCAACGAGGAGTAACTGGGCCGCCGGGAACACGCGATCCTACGTGCGGCGGTCCAGAGCAGGTTAAAAAGTCATATGTGCCCCAAAATGGTACCAAGCAAACTGTCATCTCATCCCACAAAAAATGTGACCCTAGCTAAGACAATCACGGAAAAAATAAAAAAAAGGCTTTCAAAAATTGAAAACACAAAAACATTACTTTTTTTTCATAATTTTTTTTAAATTGTGTAAATCCAAAATAAAATTACAAAAATAGACATATTAGGTTTCACTGTGTCGTTACGGCCTGCCCTTTAAAAACATTGCATTATCTTCCCTGTTAGGTTAACATTGTAAAAAACAAAAAATAAAAACAATTTTTGTTACCTTGCCCCACAAAAAGAGTAATGTATATATATATATATATATATATATATATATATATATATATATATATAGCGAAACCAACCTCGCCACTGGGTTTTGAAGGGGACAGATTGCCAGCCTCTTGCCCAAGGATTATGGGCCCTCTCATCGGCCCATGCTAAACGTTTGAACCCCTGGTCTAATTCGTGCTATTTTTGGATATGTTAAATGTCTATGTGTACTGTAAAGGGTGGGACATTGTATAGTCGAATAGTGATGTCTGTCCTATTGACCCCACGTGTGCATTGGCGATTTCCCTTTGTCCTGAGAGATAATTGAATGACTCCTCAGTAGAGATGAGCGAACATTTGAGAAAGTCCAGTTCAGCGCTCGGGTGGTGGTAAGTCGCGCTTCCCGTTATGGATTCCACTATAGCGGTATATGGAATCCATAAGGGGCGGCTGCCACCAACCCGAACTTTTGCACAGCTGAAGGACCTGGGGTGACGTCACTGTCATGTGATAAGTGCAGGGGGCGTGGCTCAGCACGGGATCAAATCCCGTGCTGAGCCACGCCCCCTGCATTGATCACATGACAGTGACATCACCCCAGGTCCTTCAGCTGTGCAAAAGTTCGGGTTGGTGGCAGCCACCCCTTATGGACTCCACATGCCGCTATAGTGGAATCCATAACGGGATGCGCGACTTACCACCACCCGAACGCCGAACAACAGACTTTTTTTAAAGGTTCGCTCATTTCTACAAGTCCTCGGTTGTCTCCAGGACAGATGACATTGTGTATTCTCCTGCCTGTGATGATTACATTAACCCGTGTAGGGTAATTGTATCACAGGCAGAGGGAAGGAATATGCTGGGGGTGTTTCTATTGTCCCATTGTGTGTGATTGGCTGCTGTATCCCCTGTGTCTCAGTCTTCCTTCTGGTCCCCTAGGGGAGTGTCCACCAGGTGGGAGACCTGCATAAATACCGGGCAGGTAGCCCTCAATAAATAGTATTCCTTTTTAACCATCAATACAGAGCCTTGTCTCGTACTTGGGGGGAATTGCTACTTCAGAACGTTCTCTTGCTTGTTCCAGGAAAGGAGGACTTTGTATGGTTCCAGTTCGGTGGATTCGAGTGGTTCTGGGTTGCTGTGCTCTTCGCCATAGGAATCGGCCGAACAATATTAACCATCACTATACCGGGATATACCGTAACAAAAAAAAAATAAAAAAAATATATATATATATATATATATATATATATATATTAGCTGAAGGACCTGGCTTTGCCCGGGTATATTTAATGTATTTCATTTAATATTTCATTTTGTCGTTAAAAGATATTGACAGTATCCACTATAACAGTAACATCTACAGCACCCCGCCCCTTAACAGTGACCTTCACAGCCCCCACCCCTTAACACTAACCCCCAAGTGCCCCATCCTTTAAAATGGGACCTCCACAGATGCCCACCACCTTAACTTTGACCTTTACAGCAGCCTTCCCCTTTAACAGTGACCTTTACACCAATCTGCCCTTAACACTGACCTCCATAGCGGACCATTCCCTTAACTGTGACCTCCATAACAGCCTGCCCCTAGGGTGTCCAGAGGTCCAGTTTTAGGCTGGAAAGTCCGGTTTTCAGACTCCATGTCCTCTGTCTGGCACAGGGCCTGGACGGCACAGGGATGTCCTTTTGAACAGCTCACTCTCAGGCAGCAGCACTGTGCTGTCTGAGAGTGAGTTGCAAGGAGAAAGTCACCCTCACTCCCACCCCTGCAGCTGACAGAAGTTTATTTTTAACTTCCATTGGCTGTGAAGGGGGCGTGGCCTAACCAGGTCAGGGTTGTGGCTCAGTGGGACCTAGAAGTTGATTTTTAACTTCATTTTTTCAATTTCTGTTGGCTGAATAGTGGGAGTGTGTGTGGCCTAACCGGAGAGGGGGCATGGCCTTATTAACAGCTCACCCTAAGATAGCAGCACTATCCTGTCTGAGAGTGAGCTGCAGAGAGAAAGTCACCATCCCTACCACCACTGAAGCTGACAGAATTTTTGTTTAACTTCATTTTTTCAATCCCTGTTGGCTGAGGAGTGGGAGGGGGCGTGGCCTAACTGGATAAGGGTCATGTCCTTTTGAACAGCTCACCCTAAGACAGTAGCACTGTGCTGTTTGAGTGTGAGCTGCAGGGAGAAAGTCACCGTCCCTCCCACCTCTGCAGCTGAGAGAAATTAATTTTTAACTAGTGTTGAGCGAACAGTTCGAGCATAGTACAGGTTCGTTCTGAATTTTGGGGTGTCCGGGACACGGAACCGAACATTTTCAAAAAAGTTTGGGTTCGGGTTCGTTGTTCGGCGATTACTTACCGCTTTCTGAAGGGCTGCACAGCAGCCAATCAGCTAGCGTTTTACTTCTTGCCTTAAGAGCCCATCACAGCCATGCCGACTAATGGCATGGCTGTGATTGGCCAAGTGCAGCATGTGACCCAGCCTCTATTTAAGCTGGAGTCAAGTAGCGCCGCACGTCACACTGCTCTGATTAGTGTAGGGAGAGGACGCAGTTTCTGTGATGGCGAGATTAGTAAGGGAAAAGTAAGCAACAGCACCTAATGAACTGATCGATCTACAGCTGTGAATGATTGAACTTCTGCTAGTTACTTGCGCACTGGTCTTTAGGCTGCACAGAGCGTTTTTCTGTCACTTATTTTCTGGGGTGATCGGCGGCCATTTTGTGACTTGTGGTGCACCAGAACAAGCTGCCACCAAGTCCATCAATCCATCAATACTAGTTTTTTTTTTTTTTGCTATATCCTACATCAGGGGCTTGGCTGTGCAAATTGTCACCCCTAGAAACTCAGGATAGCAATTTCTATATTTAATTAAGGGGTTAAATACAATTGCCCAAATACCAATCCCCTAAATCTGGTGTTCCAGCTTTGGCTAGCCAAGTATAATACTGTCTGCTGTCTGGCAAAGGATAGATTATTTTCTGTGGTGAAATTCAATTTCCAAAATAGCAATACCATAAATCAGTGGTTTCAGCTGTGGCTGGCCAAGTTTCATAGTGTCCTGCAAAGGATATATTTTGTTCTGGGGTGAAATTCAATTGCCAAAATAGCAATACCCTGAATCTGGTGTCCCAGCTGTTGCAGGCCAAGTTCCATAGTGTCCACAAAAACATATATTTTGTTGTGGGGTGAAATTCAATTGCCAAAATAGCAATACCCTCCTAAATCTGGTGTCCCAGCTGTTGCAGGCCAAGTTTCATAGTGTCCGTAAAAACATATATTTTGTTCTGGGGTGAAATTCAATTGCCAAAATAGCAATACCCTGAATCTGGTGTCCCAGCTGTTGCAGGCCAAGTTTCATAGTGTCCGCAAAAACATATATTTTGTTCTGGGGTGAAATTCAATTGCCAAAATAGCAATACCATAAATCAGTGGTTTCAGCTGTGGCTGGCCAATTTTCATAGTGTCCGCAAAAACATATATTTTGTTCTGGGGTGAAATTCAATTGCCAAAATATCAATACCATAAATCAGTGGTTTCAGCTGTGGCTGGCAAAGTATAATAGTGTCCACCAAAACATATTTTGTTCTGTGGTGAAATTCAATTGCCAAAATAGCAATACCCTAAATCTGGTGTCCCAGATGTTGTGGGCCTAGTTTAAATCTGTCCGTAACAGGGTATATTTTGTTCTGGGGTGAAATTCAATTGCCAAAATAGCAATACCCTAAATCTGGTGTTCCAGATGTTGCGGGCCTAGTTTAAATCTGTCCGTAACAGGGTATATTTTGTTCTGGGGTGAAATTCAATTGCCAAAATAGCAATACCCTGAATCTGGTGTTCGAGCTGTTGCAGGCCAAGTGTAAATCTGTTCATAAAAGGATACCTTTCATCAAGGGCCTAAATACTAGCCCTAAAAGAGATATTCCCCTAAATCAGTGGTTACTGCTGGGCCTGGATTAGTGTAATACGCTACAGAAAATAAATAGGCAGATAGTGTTAGGTGCCTGTAAAAAAAGGCCTGAATTTGAAATCAATACTTTGGGCCAAATATTTTTTTTCTTATTGTGGTGCTTGGTGAACGGTAACAATGAGGAAAACATCTAGTAAGGGACGCGGACGCGGTCGTGGTGGTGTTAGTGTACCCTCTGGTGCTGGGAGAGGACGTGGCCATTCTGACACAGCCAAACGTTCTAGTGAACCAACTACCTCAGGTTCCAGTACCCGCCAGAATTCACAGCGATATTTGGTGGGGCCCAATGCCGTTCTAAGGATGGTAAGGCCTGAGCAGGTACAGGCGCTAGTCAATTGGGTGGCCGACAGTGGATCCAGCACGTTCACAACATTATCTCCCACCCAGTCTACCGCAGAAAGCGCACAGGTGGCACCTGAAAACCAAGCCCATCAGTCTTTCACATCACCCCCATGCATATCAGGGAAACTGTCTGAGCTTCAAGTTATGCAGCAGTCTCTTATGCTGTTTGAAGACTCTGCTGGCAGGGTTTCCCAAGGGAATCCACCTAGCCCTTCCCCAGTGGTGGAAGACATAGAATGCACTGATGCACAACCACTGATGTTTCCCGATGAGGAGGACATGGGAATACCACCTCATCGGAGTCCGCACGTCTCTGATGATGACGAAACACAGGTGCCAACTGCTGCGTCTTTCTGCAGTGTGCAGACCGAACAGGAGGTCAGGGAGGAAGACTGTGTGGAAGACGATGCAGGGGACGATGAGGTCCTAAACCCCACATGGAATGAAGGTCGTGCCACTGACTTTCATAGTTCAGAGGAAGAGGCAGTGGTAAGACCGAGCCAACAGCGTAGCAAAAGAGGGAGCAGGGGGCAAAAGCAGACCAGCCGCCGCCAAGAGAGTTCGCCTGCTACTGGCCACTGCCAGCAGGAACCGAGCACCCCAAAGGTAGCTTCAAGGGGTTCCCTGGCATGGCACTTCTTTAAACAATGTGCTGACGACAAGACCCGAGTGGTTTGCATGCTTTGCCATCAGATCCTGAAGCGAGACATTAACGTTCTGAACCTTAGCACAACCTGCATGACCAGGCATCTAAATGCAAAGCATGAACTGCAGTGGAGTAAACACCTTAAAAGCAAAGAATTCACTCAGGATCCCCCTGCTCCCTCTTCTGCTGCTGTCTCAGCCTCTTCCTACGCCTCGGGAGGAACGATGGCACCTGCCGCCCACCAAACAGAGGATGTGCCGCCGACACCACCACCTGCATCACCAAGCATCTCCACCATGTCACACGGCAGCGTTCAGCTCTCCATCTCACAAACCTTGTAGAGAAAGCGTAAATTCCCACCTAGCCACCCTCGAGCCCTGGGCCTGAATGCAAGCATTTCTAAACTACTGGCCTTTGAAATGCTGTCATTCAGGCGGGTGGACACAGACAGCTTCAAACAGCTGATGTCCATGGCTGTCCCACAGTATGTTGTTCCCAGCCGCCACTACTTCTCCATGACAGCCGTGCCTTCCCTGCACAACCAAGTATCCGATAAAATCCAGTGTGCACTGCGCAACGCTATCTGTAGCAAGGTCCACCGAACCACAGATACGTGGAATGTAAGCACGGCCAGGGACGCTATATCTCCCTAACTGCACACTGGGTAAATGTAGTGGCGGCTGGGCCCCAGGCGGAGAGTTCCTTGGCGCACGTCCTTCCGCCGCCAAGGATCGCAGGGCATCATTCTTTGCCTCCTGTAGCCTCCTCCTTCTATTCGGCTTTCTCCTCCTCTGCTTCCACCAGCTCATCCAGTCAGCCACACACCTTCACCACCAACTTCAGCACAGCCCGGGGTAAACGTCAGCAGGCCATTCTGAAACTCATATGTTTGGGGGACAAGCCCCACACCGCGCAGGAGTTGTGGCGGGGTATTGAACAACAGACTGACCAGTGGTTGCTGCCGGTGGGCCTCAAGCCCGGCCTGGTGGTGTGCGATAATGGGCGAAATCTCGTCGCAGCTCTGGGACTAGCCGGTTTGACGCACATCCCTTGCCTGGCGCATGTGCTGAATTTGGTGGTGTAGAAGTTCATTCACAACTACCCCAACATGTCAGAGCTGCTGCATAAAGTGAGGGCCATCTGTTCGCGCTTCCGGCGTTCACATCTTGCCGCTGCTCGCCTGTCTGCGCTACAGCGGAACTTCGGCCTTCCCGCTTACCGCCTCATATGCGACGTGCCCACCAGGTGGAACTCCACCTTGCACATGCTGGAGAGACTGTGTGAGTAGCAGCAGGCCATAGTGGAGTTTCAGCTGCAGCACGCACGCGTCAGTCGTACTGCAGAACAGCACCACTTCACCACCAATGATTGGGTCTCCATGCGAGACCTGTGTGCGCAGTTTCGAGTACTCCACCAACATGGCCAGTGGTGATGACACCGTTATCAGCGCTACAATACAACTTCTATGTCTCCTTGAGAAAACGCTTAGGGCGATGATGGAAGAGGAGGTGGCCCAGGAGGAGGAGGAGGAGGAGGATGAGGGGTCATTTTTAGCACTTTCAGGCCAGTCTGTTAGAAGTGGCTCAGATGGAGGTTTTTTGCAACAGCAGAGGCCAGGTACAAATGTGGCCAGCCAGGGCCGACTACTGGAGGACGAGGAGGATGAGGAGGAGGTGGAGGAGGATGAGAATGAAGCAGGTTCACAGCGGGGTGGCACCCGACACAGCTCAGGCCCATCACTGGTGTGTGGCTGGGGGGATACTGAGGGCGATGACGATACGCCTCCCACAGAGGACAGCTTGTCCTTACCTCTGGGGAGCCTGGCACACATGAGCGACTACATGCTGCAGTGCCTTCGCAACGACAGCAGAGTTGCCCACATTTTTACGTGTGCGGACTACATGGGTTGCCACCCTGCTGGATCCCCGGTACAAAGACAATGTGCCCACCTTACTTCCTGCACTGGAGCGTGATAGGAAGATGCGCGAGTACAAGTGCACGCTGGTAGACTCGCTCCTGAGAGCATTCCCAAATGTCACAGGATAACAGGTGGAAGCCCAAGGCGAAGGCAGAGGAGGAGCAAGAGGTCGCCAACGCAGCTGTGTCACAGCAAGCTCCTCTGAGGGCAGGGTTAGCATGGCAGAAATGTTGAAAAGTTTTGTCTCCACGCCACAGCTAACTGCACCACTACCTGATACGGAACGTGTTAGCAGGAGGCAGCTTTTCACTAACATGGTTGAACAGTACGTCTGCACAACCCTCCACGTACTGACTGATGGTTCGGCCCCTTTCAACTTCTGGGTCTCCAAATTGTCCATGTGGCCAAAGTTAGCATTTTATGCCTTGGAGGTGCTGGCCTTCCCGGCGGCCAGCGTTTTGTCTGAACGTTTATTCAGCACGGCAGGGGGCGTCATTACTGACAAACGCAGCCGCCTGTCCACAGCCAGCGTGGACAAGCTGACGTTCATAAAAATGAACCAGGCATGGATCCCACAGGACCTGTGCCTCCCTTGTGCAGAATAGACATTTATAACTGCCTTCCCCTCAACCATGTATTCTTGTATTCCGGGGCACTTCTTTATTGAATCCTCATTTTTTTTAACTTTACCATGATCTTGCGGTGCAACCCAAAGTTGAATGAACCTCTCCTCTGTCTGGGTGGTGGGGCCGAAATAACTGAAAGTGGCCTTCTCCAGTGGTGGGTGATATGACGCATGATTCCTTGCTGTGGGACTTCTCTCCTCTTTCTGGGTGCTGGGTCCGAAATAACTGAAAGTGGCCTTCTCCAGTGGTGGGTGATATGACGCATGATTCCTTGCTGTGGGACCTCTCTACTCTATCTGGGTGCTGGGTCCAAAATAACTGAAAGTGGCCTTCTCCAGTGTTGGGTGATATGACGCATGATTCCTTGCCGTGGGACCTCTCTCTAATTGATATTGGTTAAATTTTATTCATTTTATTTCAATTCATTTCCCTATCCACATTTGTTTTCAGGGGATTTACCTACATTTTGCTGCCTTTGGCAGCCCTCTAGCCCGTTCCTGGACTATTTTAAAGCCTTTTTAGTGCCTAAAAGTTCTCGTCCCCATTGACTTCAATGGGGTTCGGGTTCGGGATAAAGTTCGGGTCGATTTCGGATCCCGAACCCGAACATTTTCGGGAAGTTCGGCCGAACTCATCTCTATTTTTAACTTCATTTTTTAAAAACACTGTCCTAACTGGATTGGGGTGTGGCTAAATTGGACCTGGGCTCGGTATTTTAATGGTTTCTTGAATGGCCACCCTTTCTTCCCGCTGAACTGTGACCTCCACAGCACTCTGTTCCCTTAACAGTGTCATCCACAGAGTTGTTATAGAAACCTCAGGAAATAAGGTACTAAGTGTTATTAGGCCATGGCTTTACTTCAATAGCGATTATCCTGGTGACAGATTTCCTTTAACCACAGGTTTATACACCGCTAGTGACCAGGCCCTTTTTTACAAATCGGCACTTCACAAATTTAACGGTTTATTGCTCGGTCAGGCAACTTTGCACCCAAATGAATTTTACCTCCTTTTCGTCTCACAAATACAGCTTTATTTTGGTGGTATTTGATTGCTGCTGAGATTTTTAGTTTTGCTGATATTAATCAAAAACACTGCAATTTTCTCAAAAAAAATTGTATTTTTAACTTTTTCTGGTAAAATCCCCCCAAATACCCAAATGACCCCATTCTCTCACACAGGATGGGAATGTGTGAAAAGACACGCCAAAAAACATTGCCCTACTTCTCCTGAGTACGGCGATACCACATGTGTGACACATTTTTTGCAGCCTAGATGGGCAAAGGGAATTCCAATGAGTACCTTTGAGGAGGGCATTTTTAAGCATTTGGATTCCAGACTTCTGCTCAAGCTTTAGGGCCCCTAAAATGCCAGGACAGTATAAATACCCCACATGTAACCCCATTTTGGAAAGTAGGCACCCCAAGGTATTACGTGAGGGGCACGGCGAGTTCATAAAAGATTTTTTTTTTTTGACACAAGTTAGCGGAAATTTATTTATTTTTTTTTCTCACAAAGTCTCCCTTTCCGCTAACTTGTGACAAAAAGTTCAATCTTTTATGGACTCAATATGCCATTCAGCGAATACCTTGGGGTGTCTTCTTTCCAAAATGGGGTCATTTGTGGGGTGTTTGTACTGCCCTGGCATTTGAGGGTCTCTGCAATCATTACATGTATGGCTAGCATTAGGAGTTTCTGCTATTCTCCTAATATTGAGCATACGGTTAATGAGATTTTTTCAGCCTCTGGGCTGAAAGAAAAAATGAACGGCACAGATTTCTTCATTAGCATAGATCAATGTGGATGAAAACATCTCTGCCAAAAAATGTGCAAAAGAAAAAAAAGAGGGGAAAGGACATAGGAGTGCTTGCCAAGTAAGGCCCCATTCACACATCCGAAAAAATGTCCGCATCTATTCTGCAATTCTGCGGAGTAAATGCGGACCAATTCAGTGTGAATGGGGCCAGCGGTGATGCAGAGAGCACACTATGTGCTCTCCGCATCAGCATTTGCGGAGCTGCGGTCGCAAACTTCCGGGTTGTGGCCCCGAAACATCCGGCCGCAGCTCTGCAAAAGATAGAGCATGTCCTATTTTTGTCCGCAGCCTGACAAGAATAGAAATCTCTATGGAGAGTGCCGGCATGGTGTGCTGCGGATCCGCAATTTGCGGGTCTTCAGCACACCAAGGATGTGTGAATGGACCCTAAAGCTGCGATCGCTAGTAAAGATCCAAAAAGCTCAAAAGTGATCTTTATATCGCCGCAGCGATTTTACGGTGTTTTTGCAGTGATCAGAGAAAAAAAAATTCTGTCACTGCGGTGGGGCTGACTGAACACAAGTGTGGGCACAAGATCAGGCCTGATCTGGTGAACACTGCGTTTTTTGTAGAGCCTAAGGTGACCCTAATGTACTGATATAGATCTGATTGCGATCAGTCTTGATCACTCACAGATACTATATAGTACTAGTGCTGATTAGCGACTGCGATAGCGCTAATCAGCGACTAATCAGTGACTAATCAGTGACTGAGGTGCGGTGGGCTGGGCGCTAACTACCTAACAAGTAGCTAACTAACTGGCGGTGAAAAGGGACCCTTAGGCCCCATTCACACGTCCGCAATTAGGTTCCGCATTTTGCTACCTAACCACTTAAGCCCCCCTAGCTTAAAGACCCTTAATGACCAGGCCACTTTTTACAATTCTGCACTACACTAATTTCACCGTTTATTGCTCCGTCATACAACTTACCACCCAAATGAATTTTACCTCCTTTTCTTCTCACTAATAGAGCTTTTATTTGGTGGTATTTCATTGCTGCTGACATTTTTACTTTTTTTGCTATTAATCAAAAATTACCGAAATTTTTGCAAAAAAATGACATTTTTCACTTTCTGTTGTAATTTTTTTTTTAAAAAAACTACATTTCTATATAAATTTTTCTCTAAATTTATTGTTCTACATGTCTTTGATAAAAAAAAGTCCAATAAGGCCCCTTTCACACGGGCGAGTTTTCCGCGCGGGCGGTGCAATGCGTGAGGAGGACGCATTGCACCCGCACTGAATCCGGACCCATTCATTTCTATGGGGCTGTGCACATGAGCGGTGATTTTCACGCATCACTTCTGCGTTGCGTGAAAATCGCAGCATGTTCTATATTCTGCGTTTTTCACGCAACGCAGGCCCCATAGAAGTGAATGGGGCTGCGGGAAAATCGCAAGCATCCGCAACCAAGTGCGGATGCGTTGCGATTTTCCCGCATTGTTGCTTAGCAACGGGACCCAATCTCTATTATTTCCCTTATAACATGGTTATAAGGGAAATACTAGCATTCTTAATAAAGAATGCATTGTTAAATGATGAGAAAGGGTTAAAAATAATAAGAGTTAACTTACCTTCTCCCATTGTACGCGTAGAGCTCCAGAACGTCTTCTCTCTTGATAGTTTGGATGCTTGAGGACCTGTGGTGACGTCACGGGGTCACATGGTCCAGTCATAGAAGCATTTGAGTGGACCATGTGACCCATGTGATCCTGTGACATCACAGCAGGTCCTTCATCCAACATCTGTTGGATAAAGGACCTGCCGTGATGTCACAGGATCACATGGGTCACATGGTCCACTCAAATGCTTCTATGACTGGAACATGTGACCCTGTGACGTCACCACAGGTCCTCAAGCATCCAAACTATCAAGAGAGAAGACGTTCTGGGGCTCTGCGCGTACAATGGGAGAAGGTAAGTTAACTCTTTATTATTTTTAACCCTTTAAAGCCCGGGGAACATTGCTTTCTGTAATTAGAATGCGATTATTTTCCCTTATAACTATGTTATAAAGGAAAATAATTACTCATACAGAATACTCATCCCGAAACCGGACTTCAGTGATGAAGTCTGATTTCGGGTCTGGGTACCAAGCATGCGGATTTTTTCACGCGCGTGCTCAACGCACTACAAACGTTAGAACACGCGCGGAAAAATCGCGGCGATTCCCGCAACGCCCCCGCATCTTATCCGGGCGTCAAACATGACGCCCATGTGCAAGAGGCCTAAGTGTATATTTATTGGTTTGGGTAAAAGTTATAGCGTTTACAAACTATGGTGCAAAAAAGTGAATTTCGGCATTTTGAAGCAGCTCTGACTTTCTGAGCGCCTGTCATGTTTCTTCAGGTGCTAGAATGTCAGGATAGTATAAATACCCCCAAATGACACCATTTTAGAAAGAAGACACCCCAAAGTATTCGCGGAGGGGCATGGTGAGTTCATGTATCATTTCATTTTTTTCACAAGTTAGCGGAAAATGACACTTTCTGAGAAAAAAAAAAAAAAAAAGTTTCAATTTCTGATAACTTCTGGCAAAAAAAAAATCTCCCACGGACTCACTATGCCCCTCAGTGAATACCTTGGGGTGTCTACTTTCCGAAATGGGGTCATTTGTGGGGTGTGTTTACTGTTCTGGCATTTTGGGCGGGGCTAAATTGTGAGCCGCCATGTAAAACCTAAAGGTACTCGTTGGAATTTGGGCCCTTTGTGCACTCAGTCTGCAAAAAGTGTCACTCATGTGGTATCGCCGTACTCAGGAGAAGTAGGGCAATGTGTTTTGGGGTGTATTTTTACATATACCCATGTTGGGTGAGAGAAATATCTCTGTAAATTGTCAACTTTGTATAAAAATTTTTAAAAGTTGTCGTTTACAGAGATATTTTTCACACAAAGTATGGGTATATATAAAATACACCCCAAACACATTGCCCTACTTCTCCTGAGTACAGCGATACCACATGTGTGCCACTTTTGCAGCCAAGATGCGCAAGGGGCCCTAAAACCAACGAGTACCTTTAAGATTTCACAGGGCATTTTACGCATTTGGATTCCAGACTTCTTCTCACGCTTTAGGGGCCCCTAAAATGCCAGGACAGTATAAATACCCCACATGTGACCCCATTTTGGAAAGAAGACACCCAAGGTATTCTGTGAGGGTATGGTGAGTTCATGTAAAATTTTATTTTTTGTCACAAGTTAGTGGAATATGAGACTTTGTAAAAAACAAAATAAAAAAAAATAACAATTTCCGCTGACTTGTGCCAAAAAATAAAAATTCTGTGGACTCACCATGTCCCTCACGGAATACCTTGGGGTGTCTTCTTTCCAAAATGGGGTCACATGTGGGGTATTTATACTCACCTGGCATTTTAGGGGCCCCTAAAGTGTGAGAATCCAAATACATAAAAATGCCCTGTGAAATCCTAAAGGTACTCATTGGTTTTAGGTCCCCTTTGCGCATCTTGGCTGCAAAAAAGTGTCACTCATGTGGTATCGCCGTACTCAGGAGAAGTAGGGCAATGTGTTTTGGGGTGTATTTTTACATATACCCATGCTGCGTGTGAGAAATATCGCTGTAAACGACAACTTTTACATTTTTTATTCAAAGTTGTCAATTTACAGAGATATTTCTCTCACCCAGCATGAGTATATGTAAAAATACACCCTAAAACACATTGCCCTACTTCTCCTGAGTACGGCGATACCACATGAGCGACACTTTTTGCAGCCAAGATGCGCAAAGGGCCCTAAAACCAATGAGTAACTTTTAGGAGGGCATTTTTACGCATTTTTCTTCTCACGCTTTAGGGCCCCTAAAATGCCAGGGCAGTAGAAATACCCACATGTGACCCCATTTTGGAAAGAAGACACCCCAAGGTATTCCATGAGGGGCATGGCGAGTTCATAGAAGATTTTCTTTTTGGCACAAGTTAGTGGAAATTGATTTTTTATTGTTTTTTCTCACAAAGTCTCCCTTTCCGCTAACTTTTGACAAAAAGTTTAATTTTTCATGGACTCATTATGCCACTCAGCGAATACCTTGGGGTGTCTTCTTTCCAAAATGGGGTCACATGTGGGGTATTTATACTGCCCTGGCATTTTAGGGGCCCTAAAGCGTGAGAAGAAAAATGCGTAAAAATGCCCTCCTAAACGGTACTTGTTGGAATTTGGGCCCCTTTGCGCATCTTGGCTGCAAAAAAGTGTCACACATGTGGCATCACCGTACTCAGGAGAAGTAGGGCGATGTGTTTTGGGGTGTATTTTTACATATACCCATGCTGGGTGAGAGAAATATCTCTGTAAATTGGCAACTTTGAATAAATATTTTTTTAAAAGTTGTCGTTTACAGCGATATTTCTCACACCCAGCATGGTATATGTAAAATACACCCTAAACACATTGCCCTACTTCTCCTGAGTACGGCGATACCACATGAGTGACACTTTTTGCAGCCAAGATGCGTAAAGGGCCCTAAAACCAATGAGTACCTTCAGGATTTCACAGGCCATTTTACGCATTTGGATTCTCACGCTTTAGGACCCCTAAAATGCCAGGGCAGTATAAATACCCCACATGTGACCCCATTGTGGAAAGAAGACACCCCAAGGTATTCTGTGAGGGGCATGGCGAGTTCACAGAAAAAAAAATTTGGCACAAGTTAGCGGAGATTTTTTTTTTTTTACAGTCTCATATTCCACTAACTTGTGACAAAAATAAAATTTTGCATGAACTCACCATACCCCTCACGGAATACCTTGGGGTGTCTTCTTTCTAAAATGGGGTCACATGTGGGGTTTTTGTACTGCCCTGGCATTTGAGGGTCTCCACTAATCATTACACGTATGGCCAGCATTAGGAGTTTCTGCGATTCTCCGTATATTGAGCATACGGGTAATGAGATTTTTTCCGTTCAGCCTCTGCGCTGAAAAAAAAAAAATGAAGCGGCACAGATTTTTTCATTCGCATCGGTCAATGTGGATGAAAAAATCTCTGCCAAATCAGTGACTGCGGTGCAGTGGGCTGGGCGCTAACTAACTGGTGGTGATAGGGGACCCTTATGCCCCATTCACACGTCCGCAATTCTGTTTGCGGAGCGGAATTGCGGACCCATTCATTTCTATGGGGACAGACTTTGTCCCGCTCGGATCCGGAATTACGGATCCGCGCTTCGAGTCTGCACTTCCGTTCCATAAAAATATAGAACATGTCCTATTCTTGTCCGCAGTGCGGACAAGAAAGCATTTTCTATATAGTTCTGGCAATGTGCGGATCTGCAAAATGCGGAAAGCACATTGCCGGTGTCCGTGTTTTGAGGATCTGCGGATCGGATCCGCGGATCGGATCCGCAGATCGGATCCACGGATCCGTGAATCCACGGATCCGCAAAACACATATGGACGTCTGAATGGAGCCTTACAAGGGGTGTGATCAATGACAGGGGGTGATCAGGGGTCTAGATGGGGTGATCAAGGGGTTAATAGGTGAGGGGGGGGGTGGGGGGGGTTAGTGTAGTGTTTGGTGCAACTTTACTGTGTTACCTGGTCCTCTGGTGATCGATCCCAGCAAATGGGACCACCAGAGGACCAGGTAGCAGGTATACCAGACGCTGTTCACAAAACAGCGTCTGGTATACATGTTTGATGCGATTTGTATTGATCATCGCTGGCAGGCTGTAGTCTAACTCTCCAGACACGCGCGCGGTCACAGGAACTCACGGGTCTCGCGAGAGGACGCGCCGATGTGTCCACTCAGAAGATCCCGGCCGCCCGCAGGACGCAATCCTGCGTACGGCGGTCCGGGAGTGGTTAAAGAGCTGCCTGTGTCCTCTGGTGGTCGATCCAAGCAAAAGGGACCACCAGAGGACCAGGTAGCAGGTATATCAGACGCTATATAAAAAATTGCATTTGATATACCTATTTTATTGTTTTTCTTTTAACATCTACAGCCTGCCAGCGAATGATCAGCGCTGGCAGGCTGTAGTTAAACTTGTTCGCGTTACTCTGCTGTGAACGCACGCGCATTTTGCGTGCGCGTTCAAGCGAAATCTCAGGTCTCACGACATGACGCCAATAGGTGTCGCTGAGACCTGAGATCGCTGCCGTCCGGACGCCTATCGGCATTAGCGTGACGGCAGCTGGTTAAAGCTCATCTATAGCAGTGAAGAAACATGGCTGGGTTGTTATGGTTACCTGGAGTAAAACTGTGTGTATGGAGACAAACTGCTACCGAGCTTTTATTGGCTGAAAAGGGTCATGTGACCAGGCTTCTATTGGCTAATGCATTTTTTTAAATTTCGTGATTGTAAATGCAACGGTGCGGATTCCGTTAGCAGATATATATATATATATATATATATATATATATATATATATATATATACACACACACATACTAATAGAATGACCCCGCTTCGCATATGTATATTTCATCTATTTTGTTTCATGTTTACGTGTGTCATAAAAAGATATCAACAGTATCCCCCATAACAGTGACCTCTACAGTGCCCCGCCCCACTGTCTGCTGAGCTGTGTATCTAATCCTATGTTGTGTGATACTGTCTGCTAAACTGTGAATCTAATCCTATCCTGTATGATACTGTCTGTTGAGCTATCTAATCATATCCTGTCTGCTGAGCTGTGTATCTAATCCTATCTTGTGTGATACTGTCTGCTGAGCTGTTTATCTAATCATATCTTTGTGGTACTGTCTTCTGAGCTACGTATCTAATCCTATGATGTGTCATACTGTCTGAAGAGCTGTGTATCTAATCCTTACTGAGCTGTGTATCTAATCATATCCTGTATAATACTGTCTGCAGAGCTGTGTATATAATCCTATTCTGTTTGATGAGCTGTGCATCTTATCATTACTGAGCAGTATATCTAATCCTATCCTGTGTGATACTGTCTGGTGACCTGTGTATCTAATCCTATCCTGTGAGATACCGCCTGCTGAGCTGTGTATCTAATCCTGACATGTCATGTGACTGAATAGTTAATTCTGCGAACTGCTAAAACCTGTGATCAGTTGTTATGGCAACCTGGAGTGGGACCTACGATCATCTATTGGCTGATAAGGGACATGTGACTGTGTGGATGGCAGTTTGGTTATAAATAGAAGAAGAGCAACGGAGCGTGGCGTAGCCGTAGTGAAGTGCGGCTTGACTTAGGGGGAAGACAGAGGGCATTTGAAGGGTTAATAGAGTGAGGGTGTCTGGTAGGGGGGGTCAAGGTGAGGACAGGGGGCGTGGTGTGGGGGAGCATTTTCCCGGGCCGTATATAGTGCCAGGGTGCTAGGGGGGCGGTTCATCACCGGCTGGAGTTAGTGGAGTGAAGTTGTGAGGTTATGGCTTCCCTGGATGATATGTTGGCAGCAGTTCGCGCTGCGGCCGAGCAGCGGGGCATGCACTGGCTACAGCAACATCTGATGGGTACTTTGGGTGTGCCCCCTGTTTCTCCTGCGGATCCCCCGGTGCGGCCCCGGGCCCGTAGATCTGCGCCCCCTGAGCGCTGGAGCCCGGACACTGCCCCCAGGGCTCGTCGGCGCCTAAGGAGCCCCTCCGGGGACCCTCAGCTGCGGTCGGCGGTTCAGGCATCTCCCGCCTCACCCCGACGCAGCGGGAGGAATCCTGTCTGGCGCGGCGGGTCTGCGGGATAAGGCGGGTCCCCCCCCGGCCTGTTTCCCTGGGTCAACGCGGGGGTTACATTTCTGATGCGGCGCCCTCCCCCCGAGATGTCCTGCGGGGGGAGCGAGCTCAGCGCGGCTTACCTGGAGTGGTGCCGGAGCCCCATGTGCCTGCGGAGCGTCCGGTTGCTGTTGCCGGCAGTGCGGGCCTTTCCCTTGAAGATGGTGGAGGGGTGGATGGTTTGCGGCTACGGCCTGTTGGACTGGGTCGGCGGCCCAGCGATGGTGGACGGTCTGTGGAGGAATGGCGGCGGTCGCGCCGGGTAGCGCGCCCCTCAGCGGGAGGACCTGTGAGGCGGACGGCTGCGGAGCAGTGTCAGCGCTGGTTCTGGGGATGGAGTGGCTGCCAGCGGCCCTGCTGGTGAACAGAGGAATTGCGCTTCAGCTGGGAGATTTTGAAGACGGAAGTGAGGGAAAAGATTTGGAAGGGCGACTATGTGGAAATATTTTCTTTGTTGCCTTTGGAGAGGTTTAATTTGGATAAGGGCAGAGCGGATGAGAGCAAGAAGGAGGAGGAGGAGGAGAAGCGGCGTTATCGTCTGATTCCTCGTACCTTCATGAACTGGTTGCAGGCATTTGCGATTTTGGCGAGCATGGTTGGGGAGAAGGCGCTGGAGCAGTGTTCGGCCTTGTTTTGTTACATGGACGCGATTGGGGAGGCATTCAGGGTCTATGGGGGGACATCCTGGCTCCGTTATGATGAGCATTTTAGGCAGCGGAAGGCGGTACGGCCGGGCATTCGTTGGGACCAAAAGGACATTAGTCTGTGGATGCGGCTGATGGCGGCGCCTAAGGTTGGGCAGCAGCCCTTTCGGGGGCTCCTCGGCCTCAGACTTTCAGGGCGGGAGTAGGAGGGGTTGTTGCTGGCAGTACAACGAGGGATATTGCAAGTTCCTTGCTGACTGCCAGTATAAGCATGAGTGCTTGGGCTGCGGTGGAGCCCATAGTTTGTCGCTGTGTTTTAAACGGGGTAGAGGAAAGGGTTTTGAGACTGGGCAGAAGAGGGGTGACGCCGGTGAGGGTGGACGACATGGCCCCCTTTCTAAGTAGGTACCCAAATAGGGAGGCGGCGGAGTTGTTGTCCAGGGGTTTTGCTGAGGGTTTTAGGATCCCATGCACCGGAGGGGCCGGTGGTGGCGTCCCGTAATTTGCGGTCGGCTTCGCAACGCCCGGCGGTGGTGAGTGAGAAGATTGCTAAGGGCTGCGGGTCGTGTTGTTGGTCCTTTTGCCGAGTGCCCTTTGCCGGATTTATGGGTGTCTCCTTTGGGCTTGGTTCCGAAGAAGGAACCCAATAAATTCCGTCTCATTCATCACCTCTCTTATCCGCACAGGGGGGGGGTCGGTGAACGATGGCATTGAAGAGGGCCTTTGTTCTGTTTCTTATACTTCTTTTGATGCGGCGGTTCGGTAGGTACGTTTGTTGGGGCGTGGCGCCTTGATGGCCAAAACGGACATTGAGGCGGCTTTTCGTTTACTGCCCATCCACCCGACAGTTTTGGCTTTCTTGGTTTTAAGTGGGAGGATCAGTTTTTTGTTGATTGTTGTTTGCCGATGGGTTGCGCGATTTCCTGCTCATTGTTTGAGGTTTTTAGTTCCTTTTTGGAGTGGGTGGTTAAACAGGAGGCGGGGTGGAGTTCTGTGTTACACTACCTGGACGATTTTTTGTTTCTAGGTCCGGGGGGGGTCGCGTGTTTGTTCAATTGCCAAAATAGCAATACCCTGAATCTGGTGTTCCAGCTGTTGCGGGCCTAGTTTAAATCTGTCCGTAACAGGGTATATTTTGTTCTGGGGTGAAATTCAATTGCCAAAATAGCAATACCATAAATCAGTGGTTTCAGCTGTGGCTGGCCATGTTTCATAGTGTCCGCAAAAACATATATTTTGTTCTGGGGTGAAATTCAATTGCCAAAATAGCAATACCCTGAATCTGGTGTTCGAGCTGTTGCAGGCCAAGTGTAAATCTGTCCATAAAAGGATACCTTTCATCCAGGGCCTAAATACTAGCCCTAAAAGAGATATTCCTCTAAATCAGTGGTTACTGCTGTGCCTGGATTAGTGTAATACGCTACATAAATAAATAGGCAGATAGTGTTAGGTGCCTGTAAAAAAAGGCCTGAATTTGAAATCAATACTTTGGGCCAAATATTTTTTTTCTTATTGTGGTGCTTGGTGAGGGGTAACAATGAGGAAAACATCTCGTAAAGGACGCGGACACGGTCGTGGTGGTGTTAGTGTACCCTCTTGTGCTGGGAGAGGACGTGGCCATTCTGCCACAGCCACACGTCCTAGTGAACCAACTACCTCAGGTTCCAGTACCCGCCAGAATTTACAGCGATATTTGGTGGGGCCCTGGACAGTGGATCCAGCATGTTCACAACATTATCTCCCACCCAGTCTTCCGCAGAAAGCGCACAGGTGGCACCTGAAAACCAAGCCCATCAGTCTGTCACAATACCCCCATACATATCAGAGAAACTGTCTGAGCCTCAAGTTATGCAGCAGTCTCTTATGCTGTTTGAAGACTCTGCTGGCAGGGTTTCCCAAGGGAATCCACCTAGCCCTTCCCCAGTGGTGGAAGACATAGAATGCACTGATGCACAACCACTGATGTTTCCTGATGATGAGGACATGGGAATACCACCTCATCGGAGTCCGCACGTCTCTGATGATGACGAAACACAGGTGCCAACGGCTGCGTCTTTCTGCAGTGTGCAGACCGAACAGGAGGACAGGGAGGAAGACTGTGTGGAAGACGATGCAGGGGACGATGAGGTCCTAGACCCCACATGGAATGAAGGTCGTGCCACTGACTTTCATAGTTCAGAGGAAGAGGCAGTGGTGAGACCGAGCCAACAGCGTAGCAAAAGAGAGAGCAGTTGGCAAAAGCAGAACAGCCGCCTCCAAGAGAGTTTGCATGCTACTGGCCACTGCCACCAGGGACCGAGCACCCCAAAGGCAGCTTCAAGGAGTTCCCTGGCATGGCACTTCTTTAAACAATGTGCTGATGACAAGACCCGATTGGTTTGCAAGCTGTGCCATCAGATCCTGAAGCGAGTCATTAAAGTTCTAAAACTTAGCACAACCTGCATGACCAGGAATCTACGTGCAAAGCATGAACTGCAGTGGAGTAAACACCTTAAAAGCAAGGAACTCACTCTGGCTCCCCCTGCTCCCTCTTCTGCTGCTGCCTCGGCCTCTTCCTCCGCCTCGGGAGGAATGTTGGCACCTGCCGCCCACCAAACAGAGGATGTGCCACCGACAACACCACCTGCGTCACCAAGCATCTCCACCATGTCACACGGCAGCGTTCAGCTCTCCATCTCACAAACCTTGGAGAGAAAGCGTAAATTCCCACCTAGCCACCCTCGAGCCCTGGGCCTGAATGCCAGCATTTCTAAACTACTGGCCTTTGAAATGCTGTCATTCAGGCTGGTGGACACAGACAGCTTTAAACAGCTGATGTCCATGGCTGTCCCACAGTATGTTGTTCCCAGCCGCCACTACTTCTCCAAGACAGCCGTGCCTTCCCTGCACAACCAAGTATCCGATAAAATCAAGTGTGCACTGCGCAACACCATCTGTGGCAAGGTCCACCTAACCACAGATACGTGTACCAGTAAGCACGGCCAGGGACGCTATATCTCCCTAACTGCACACTGGGTAAATGTAGTGGCTGCTGGGCCCCTGGCGGAGAGTTCCTTGGCGCACGTCCTTCCACCGCCAAGGATCGCAGGGCATCATTCTTTGCCTCCTGTAGCCTCCTCCTCCTACTCGGCTTCCTCCTCCTCTGCTTCCACCAGCTCATCCAGTCAGCCACACACCTTCACCACCAACTTCAGCACAGCCCGGGTAAACGTCAGCAGGCCATTCTGAAACTCATATGTTTGGGGGACAGGCCCCACACCGCGCAGGAGTTGTGGCGGGGTATTGAACAACAGACCGACCAGTGGTTGCTGCCAGTGGGCCTCAAGCCCGGCCTGGTGGTGTGCGATAATGGGCGAAATCTTGTCGCAGCTCTGGGACTAGCCGTTTTGACGCACATCCCCTGCCTGGCGCATGTGCTGAATTTGGTGGTGCAGAAGTTCATTCACAACTACCCCGACATGTCAGAGCTGCTGCATAAAGTGATTCTTGCTGTGGGACCTCTCTCCTCTGACTGGGTGCTGGAGCCTAAATAACTGAAAATGGCCTTCTCCAGTGGTGGGTGATATGACGCATGATTCCTTGCTGTGGGACCTCTCTCCTCTATCTGTGTGCTGGGGCCGAAATAACTGAAAGTGGCCTTCTCCAGTGGTGCGTGATATGATGCATGATTCCTTGCTATGGGACCTGTATCCTCGGTCTGGGTGCTGGGCCGAAATAACTGAAAGTGGCCTTCTCCAGTGGTGGGTGATATGATGCATGATTCCTTGCTGTGGGACCTGTATCCTCGGTCTGGGTGCTGGGCCGAAATAACTGAAAGTGGCCTTCTCCAGTGGTGGGTGATATGACGCCTTTTTCCTTGCTTTGGGACCTCTCTCCTCTGTCTGGGTGCTGGGGCCGAAATAACTGAAAGTGGCCTTCTCCAGTGGTGGGTGATATGACGCATGATTCCTTGCTTTGGGACCTCTCTCCTCTGTCTGGGTGCTGGGGCCGAAATAACTGAAAGTGGCCTTCTCCAGTGGTGGGTAATATGACGCATGATTCCTTGTTGTGGGACCTCTCTCCTCTGTCTGGGTGCTGGGGCCAAAATAACTGAGTGGCTTTCTCCAGTGGTGGGTGATATGACGCATGATTCCTTGCTGTGGGACCTCTATCCTCTGTCTGGGTGCTGGGGCCGAAATAACTGAAAGTGGCCTTCTCCAGTGGTGGGTGATATGACGCATGATTCTCTGCTATTGGACCTCTCTCCAA
Organism: Bufotes viridis; assembly: GCA_033119425.1. Taxonomy (NCBI): domain Eukaryota; kingdom Metazoa; phylum Chordata; class Amphibia; order Anura; family Bufonidae; genus Bufotes; species Bufotes viridis. Next base: position 252,907,163 of record CM065593.1, read on the forward strand.
TTGATATTGGTTAATTTTTATTTATTTTATTTTATTTTAATTCATTTCCCTATCCACATTTGTTTGCAGGGCATTTACCTACATTTTTTTGCCTTTTTCAGCCCTCTAGCCCTTTCCTGGACTATTTTACAGCCTTTTTAGTGCCCAAAAGTTCGGGTCTCCATTGACTTCAATGGGGTTCGGGATAAAGTTCGGGTCGAGTTCGGATCCCGAACCCGAACATTTTCGGGAAGTTCGGCCGAACTTCCCGAACCCGAACTTCCAGGTGTTCGCTCATCTCTAGCTGTAACATAGAAGTAGATGATAGCTATGTAACAGGATGTGGGGTTATTGATTTTTAGTGCACAAAGGTGTCCATAGCCTTTAAGGCTTGTTCACACTAAAATCTTCCTGTAGGCTGTTCCATCAGAAGAACAGCCTGCTAGAGTTCATCGTATCCTGCATAACCAGATACTACATTTCCCTGCCGGAGCTATAATGGGTCTATATTGTCTATATATCGTAACTTGTCTATGGGGTGTATTACCTTATTCAATCCCCTAGAAGAGTGAATGCGACCTGCCTTGTCTATAAGACAACACAGGTGGTATTCACTCCTCTAGGGGACAGTATAAAGTAATACACCCCAGCCCTTATTAACACTACTAGAAATATGTAGCCACAACTGAGAGAGGGTAGTAATGTTTAACCATTTTTGTTTGTTAGTTTGAATTATTTAATTTAATAAATTAAAAGTTTAGTTGTATCATTAGGGTCCCAAACATGGGGATTTTCATAGCTGTTTAGCTATTAGCTCCTAGCACAATTTCAGCTTTTCGAAACCTCAAAAACAGCTACCTGCAAGGACATTTCTTTAATATTTTTCCGTTTTCACATAAATCCTTTTTCGGGGGATGGGCTGTTAAATAAGCACAAAACTGTACAACACATGTTTTACCATCAATGTAGCATTTCAGATCTCAGTGAAAACAACTAAAATACTAGTCCAAGCTCCATATGAGGGCATCTCACATACACTGGGTGTTCAATAACTTATCTAGCCCAGCATGTTCTGCCAGTGTTAGGCCGATTTCACACGGGCGAGTTTTCCACGCGGGTGCAATGCGTTAGGAGGACGCATTGCACCCGCACTGAATCTGGACCCATTCATTTCTATGGGGCTGTGCACATGAGTGGTGATTTTCACGCATCACTTCTGCGTTGCGTGAAAATCGCAGCATGCTCTATATTGTGCGTTTTTCACGCAACACAGGCCCCATAGAAGTGAATGGGGCTGAGGGAAAATCGCAAGCATCCGCAAGCAAGTACTTATGCAGTGCGATTTTCCCGCACGGTCGCTTAGCAACGGGACCAGATCTTTATTATGTTCCCTTATATCATGGTTATAAGGGAAAATATTAGCATTCTTAATAAAGAATGCTTAGTAAAATGAAGATGAAGTGGTCAAAAATTATAAAAATTAACTTACCTTAGCCACTTGATCGCGTAGTTGCGATCTGTCTTCTCTTTTCCAGCATCAGCTAACAACTAAAGGACTTGTGATGACGTCACATCACATGGTCCAATCACATGGTCCATCTTACTATGGTGATGGACCATGTGATTGAACCATGTGATGTGACTTCATCACAAGTCCTTGGTTGTTAGCTGAAGCTGAAAAGAGAAGACAGATCGCAACTACGCGATCAAGTGGCTAAGGTAAGTTAATCTTTATTATTTTTAACCCCTTCATCTTCATTTTACTAAGCATTCTTTATTAAGAATGCTATATTTTCCCTTATAACCATGTTATAAGGGAAAATAATAAAGTCTCCAGAATACTCTACCCGAAACCGGACTTCAGTGATAAAGTCCAGCTTCGGGTCTGGGTACCAAACATGGCGATTTTTCACACGCGCGTGCAAAACGCATTACAAACGTTTGCACCCGGGCAGAAAAATTGTGCATATTCCCGCAACACGCCCGCCTCTTATCAAACATGACGCCAGTGTGAAAGAGGCCTTAGAGAGCTGAGCTTGTCTGTGCAGGTTGAGACATGTCTGAACATGCAACACACACAGTAGCAGTTCAGTCTTTTGAAAGCACTGGAAGTGACAGGATGGCAAGTGCAGTGCGGGTCTACAAAGAAAGTGAGGGATTTGGAGCTGCGTTCTTTGATTAAATTCCTTGCAAAGGAAGAAAAAAAGCTTAAAGAAATCCATGAAAGGATGATTACTGTATATGGTGATGATTTGCCTTCCTACTACCAAGTAAAGTTTTGGGCCAAGCAGTATCAATGGGGTAGGAAATCAATTAAAGTTGATCCCTATTTATGGTGATCTGTCGAACCATCTTCTGAGGAAATGTGTCATAAAGGGGAGGTGATGATGATTTTGGAAAATTATCAGGTCAAAGACAGTGTTATAGCTCATGAATTAGCCATTTCAGTTTGCACAGTTTCCAGTACCATTCATGATGTTTTAATGATGTCAAATGTAATTTCCTGGTAGGTACCACAAATGTTGACACCTGATCAAAAACGTGTTGTCAGCTATTTAGCCAAGAGAATTTAGATATGCTTAGAGGAAATCCAGGAAAATTTGATTTTCAAATTATTATAGGTGAGGAAACATGGTTCCACTATCATGATCCTAAGACCATTAGCAAGCAGAGAGCTCCAGCCTCAACACCTTGGTTCAGGCCAACCTACACTCAAGCTAGTCTCTGGCACATCCCCTGTTCCTTGACCCCATTGTTCTCTGGGCAGGCAGACTGGAACAGTGGCTCAAACAAGCACAGCACACCCTCTTTCTTTTTATTTCCCAGCCTCAAGTGTCATCACAGAGAGGGTTTTCTGTGCCCTACGGGGGCATGGTGGCACCAAAAGTGGACCAAGGTATCCTCCGCCAGTATCCAAAACATGACTTTTGTCAAAATGAACCAAGCCTGGATTCGGAAAGATTTTCACACTTTTCCAGCTGAGGCCAATACATAGATCTAGCCTTGCTGATGGTGTCTCATCTTGCCACTGTTACTGCCTGCCTGCCTAACTCCAGTATGCCACTTCCTCAGTCTGCTGACCGTCATATTTTGTAGGCTACTGCTGCCTGTCTGCATCATGATTCTGCCTGTCTGTCTGCCTGTCTGTACCATTTAGCTGCTGCTCCTCCCTGCTAATCATTACTGCCTCCGCTATTAATACAAAACATCTGCCACTGGCTACCATTACAACCACTATTACTACTGCAATTACTAGTACTACCCATAGACCATAGAAAGCTGACCTACTGCCTTGTTTGTTTTATTCTATGCTGCTTCTGCTACCACTAATATTACCTTACCCTTTTCTTATTACCCTACCCTTTCCACATCCACACTGTGCTGCTGCTGTTCCCAACTTAAGGGGTAATTTTTCTAGGCTCGAAGAGCCAAATTTTCTTCTGACAATAAACATTTGTGCATGGTATATGTTCAAGCATAATTTTTGGACATTTTTGGATCTTCAAACAAGATGGCCTCTTCTTGCTCAAATGGATAAAGTAAGTACAAGTGATATATATATATATATATATATATATATATATATATATATATATATATATATATATATATTTTATTTTATTTTTTATCAACTCCTGAAAGGCCTTAATATTCATCTCAGATGCCTCGATCATTGATGAACCTGCCATCTGAGGGGTTCAATAGCCGTTCCCACTTCAATCGCACACCCACTTCTTACAAAGAAATGCACTTTGTGACAAAGTAATTCGTCACAAAGCAATTTTTTTTAGAAAAATTGGGCAAAGTAGCAATTCTACTTTTTTTTAAGAATTCCCTCATCTCTATTGCTAACCTGCAATCTTCACAATTATTTCTCTAGATTGGTTTTAAGAAAATTTTCCACAATTTGTCCAGCATTTTTAATTTCTAATAATTAGAATTCCATAACAATAAGGATGATGACAACAGACATCCATTTAGCTGATTATGGATATCCTCATGCCTAACATACAAACTAAAGTACAGTATATCTGAGGCAAATTAATAGAAAACATATTTACTGTGTTTTTGAAAAAAAAAAAAGCTGCACAGTAGATTTAAGCAGTGCTGTGTTTAAGGTTTGACCTATTAGGAGAAAAAAATATTATACCCCCTGCAGTTCAGGATATTGCATATCTTATGTACAGAAAATTACTTGTTCTATTTTTAAGTGCGGACGAAGAAAGATACATTTGCATCAACCAAAAATCATTTTAAAAGACAGCAGGATTCTTTTTCTACAAAGTTGTGTCGGGAAGTAATATTTTCTTAGTGGTTCTGCTGACTACTTCAGACTGTAATTGTTGTTATTTCCTCTTCAAAGCATTTAACTTAGCAATGCTAGGTATTGTACCTGTGGTTGTATAAAACTGGCTATTTCTTTCCAGCGTTCTTGGATATGACATGAATCAGACTGTTAGATAGATAGATATCATTGTCTAGCATATTTTTAACCCTATAAGAAACACTTTTTTCCTCCTAAAGTGTGGGGGGCATGATATGCCAGTTCTAGTGTTGAGCGAGCATGCTTGGCCGCACACTGCATGTGCTCGAGTCAGTGTATTTAAATCCAATTTAGCCTCTATGTCTATGCAGAAGATCACTGTACAGTGGGGGAATCCCCCATTGTGAGTCCGCGGCTTAGGAGTCCCTGCTCTGACTCCCTGTATAGCTAAGTCCATATATGGAGTCAGTGCTTGAGGACACCCAGTGTATATAAAACTAATTTAGTCTGCATTTCAGAAAAGTTTCTGCTAGGTTTTGAACTCATGACATTCTGCATTAGAGGCAAGCATCTTAACCACTGGGCTATACAACCCAATGATAAACCATGCTTACAGTAGTTACTGTAACAGTAAGTATTCCTTCAGTATGGGAAAACTTACTACATTAGAAACTACTATGAGGTTTTTCCAGCAGAGTTAATTATTGGGTTGTATTGCCCAATGGTTAAGATTCTTGCCTCTAATGCAAAAGGTTGTGAGTTCAAATCCTGGCAAATACAGTTCAGAGATTGAGTTTATATATTTTATATGTTTTTTAGTAATTGTAAAAAATGTATGGCACAAAATAAAAGTGTAATTACTAGTGATGAGCGAGCATGCTCGGTCATATACCGGTTCGGCTCGAGCATCGCTATGCTCGGCTCCTGGCGGTACTCGGCCGAGTACCGCATTTTCTCGAGAGAAATGCTCGAGTCTCAACCCCGCACGTGTTGCGGGTTTTAAGCAGCCAATAAAGCTGCAGATAAGTACTGCCTTCACTGCAATCCCAGTATCCATATTAGCTTCTAGCATTACAGTGATTGGCTGGCTGGAAATGCGCCATCGGAGGTTATATAGCACCCAACGACGCATGTTCGGCTCAGACATAGTCAGGGAGAGCATCGGGTAGGAAAGGAAAGACAGAGCAGGGAGCGAATTTCATCGATTTTAGTTAGAGAAAGCTTTTGAAAGATCCAAAAGTCCTTTTAAGGACTACTGTGTGTATGTGTGTTTTAGATCAACATTATATTTAAAAGCAATGTCAGGGACATCCGTGCTAAGGAAGGGACAGATAGTGCAGGGATAGAAATGTGCTGTATTTAATATAAAAACTTTTCAAAGAACCAAAAATCCTTTTAAGGGCTACTGTGTGTGTTTCACAGCAGGCAGATATTTTTGTTTTATAACTATTAGTGACGTATACTGTACATCATCCGCAGACTGACTCTTTAATAATCTGGGCCACATCTAGTGTCCATAGATTTTCGTGTTCTCTGTAACCAAACTGTCCTGTATCATAAAACACTGTCTGTATTACAAATTCCAATAATCTGGGCATAATATAGTGTCCAAAATCTGTGGTGTTCTACAACCAATACTGTCCTGCATCTGAAAACACTGTCAATATTACAAATTCCAAAAATCTGGGCTTAGTTTAATGTCCAAAATCTGTGTGTTTTTGTATCCAATACTGAACTGCATCTAAAAACACTGTCTATATTACAACTTCCATTAATCTGTGCCTAGTATAGTGTGCAAAATCTGTGTGTTTTTGTATCCAATACTGAACTGCATCAGAAAACAGTGTGTATATTGTAACTTCCATTAATCTGGGCTGTCATGCCTTTTCATAAGTATATAAACATTTATACATTTATTATTGTTATAACATGTATTCATGGCCTATAAGCAGCCATGTTGTACTTATATTCACCCTCCTGTATGAACCTTCATTGTAAAAGAGAAAAATGGGTTCAAGGAAAGGTTCTTCCTGGCAGATGTGGGCCTATCTAAGGGAGTACTTTTACCTCATCACTAGGCTATAAGCGGAGATAAGGTTCTTCCTGGCGCTCGTCTGGCATCTTTTCATAATGAGATGTATTAATGCAGGCATCCTCAAACTTCGGCCCTCCAGCTGTTGCAAAACTACAACTCCCAGCATGCCTGAACAGCCTACAGGTATCAGCCTACAGCAGGGCATTGTGGGAGTTGTAGTTTTACAACAGCTGGAGGGCCGCAGTTTGAGGATGCCTGTATTAATGAAACAATCATATAATGTCTGTTTGTTCATATAGTGCATCATATTTAGTTTTGACACAAGTTAATCGATATATCACATATGTGTTGTTTTATGTTTCACATATTGGTTTTATTTTATTACGTATTCTAATCATATACTAACATATATATATCCTGTGTGTGTGTCACCAGAAGCGTTCATTCCTGAGGTATTCAAGAAAAGTTGTGTTATTTTCAGAAGATAAGGCACCTGTGAAGTCCAAAACCCACACATTTGTTGTCTACATTTTAACTTTATGACATGAGAACAGTTTCTGGGAATCTAGGTTTTAATTGCTTCAAATGTCAGGGGGTATGCCTCCCTTTTTGATGTATGTCCCAGGTGGTGGATGTCTACCACTTAACATGAAGTCACATTATATAAATTTAACTCCTAGAAGCTTCACATTTATAGCTTATACAACATTGCCGCCTAGGTATCGGCAGGTAACACGTTCACCACAAAGCATTTTGGGTAATGTATGATCTCACAGTACCATTACCATATGTGCACACCCTCTGGTTTGGTTGGAAGACCATTATCTAAAGTGGTGTATGCTTTTGATAAGTCTGTGAATATTAATCATAGATGGGATGAGAGAGGGATTCGAGAAGAAAGAAAAAAAAATACTACAGACAAATGATTAAACAGACACGTGGATTTTGATCCTGGATCACGGGGAAGCCTCTGGAGAGCTGACCGTCCCTCCGGAGCCCTACTCACCTTTTGACCCTTGGTAACGTATATCTTGCTTATTGCTTGCAGTATTGATAAGTTACTCAGCCCGGTATATAGTCAAAGGTCCCCATTTGTGGATCTGTAATTGATAAGGCTCCTGATCAAGTCTGATCATTCCCTTAGCAAAGATGCATATTGCTAATTGAGCATCAGACATTGGCACTTAGTCCTTGGGAACTTTGTTATTCCCTAGCCTGATACCGAGCTGGTAAAATTATAGTGCCGCCATATACCTCAATTGGTTAAAAGGTGATTGAAAGGGGTACTTTTCTTTAATTTGGATTGTTGCATATCATTGCATTGATTGGCGATATTCAGTATTGTTTGAAGGTAGTGGTATTATATTTAATTATCTATCATTGTACAGGTTGTATCATCGATTTTGTATTTAGCACTTATGTATAATAAACTCACATATATTTTTGCATAGATGATGGTACCTCGTTTTCTTTCTAATTGCACAAAATAATTAAGGTTCTCGTCAACGAGCTGAGAGGTTATTATGTCGCCCTCTCCTCAATAGGATCAATAACTTTGATATTTTTTCCTTTGATCCTTTATTTATTTATTTTTTGTATATAAAGCATTTTTGCACTTTATATCTACGACAGGGCCAAGTGTATTGTCGAAAATCTGTGGTGTTCTATACGCAATACTGAACTGCATCTAAAAACACTGTCTATATTACAACTTCCATTAATCTGGGCCTAGTATAGTGTCCAGAATCTGTGTGTATTTGTATCTAATACTGAACTGCTTTTTAAAAAAACACTGTCTATATTGCAACTTTCATTAATCTGAGCCTAGTGTAGTGTCCAAAATATGTGGTGTTCTATACCTAATACTGAACTGCATCTAAAAACAATGTCTATATTACAACTTCTATTAATCTGGGCCTAGTGTAGTGTCCAAAATCTGTGTGTTTTTTTATCCAATACTGAACTGCAACTGAAAACAGTGTGTATATTACAACTTCCATTAATCTGGGCCTTTTATAGTTTCCAAAATCTGTGTGTTTTTGTATACAATACTGAACTACATATAAAAACACTGTCTATATTACAACTTCCATTAATTTAGGCCCAGTATAGTATACAAAATCTGTGTGTTTTTGTATCCAATACTGAACTGTATCTGAAAACAGTGTGTATATTACAACTTCCATTAATCTGGGCCTAGTATAATGTCCAAAATCTGTGTATTTTTATCCAATACTGAACTGCATCTAAAAACACTGTCTATATTACAACTTCCATTAATCTGGGCCTAGTATAGTGTCCAAAATCTGTGGTGTTCTGTAACCAATACTGTCCTGCATCAGAAAACTGTCTTTAGCGGACAGTAAAAGAATCTGCCCCAAATTTACAGAGAAAACCTTTAATATGAAGGCATGCACAAAGGGACAGGGAAGTGGGTGTGATGCTGATGGTGCAAGCAGAGGCCGGGGCTCTGGGCGCAATGAAACTGTGCCTGCTGCCACTGCACCAGAAAAAACTAAAAAAAATCCACCTTACGGAGCTTCATGTCTAACTTAGCTGGACGGCACAGGACAACACTGTCCAAGTTGCTAATCGGTGGTCAATTGGATTGCTGAAGATAACGCTTACAGTCAGTTAAGCATTACTCTGTCTTCCACTAAGTCCAGTATCTGTAGCCAAGAATCTGGTCAACCGAATTCTCACTCTGATCCTCCTTCCTCCCACCATGTCGTCTGGCCAAACAAGTGATCGCACACTTGGATATTCACATGACCTCTTTTCATCGCCAGTACTTGGTTTGGCTCTCTCGCCAAACACGCATGAAGAGGTACCTGAGATATTGTGCCCTGATTTCCAACCTCTTGAGCTTCACAGTCTCAAGAAGATGACGGCGGTGAATGGCAATCATTCGTTCATGAGGTGCATGTTGAAGAGACATAGTTGTCAATCACTGAGGTTGTGGTTAGGTCAAGTCAGGAGGATGAACAGAGTGAGGAAGTGGAAGAGTAGGTGGTGGATGATTAGGTCACTAACCCCACATGGGAAGGTGAAAAGTCCAGCGAGGACAGCAGTACAGAGGGGGGGGGGGATCCGCAGCACTGCAACAGGGAGAAGTCGACCCACACCAAGCAGGCCTGCAACCTTTAAATGGAGCACGCCCTATGTGTAAATCTACCCAGGGCCGGACTGGCCTACCGGGATACCGGGAAAATTCCCGGTAGGCCGGTACCCCTGACTGCCGCACGGCCGGCCGGAGGATGCTGTCTGTATCATGCCGCTGCGCAGCCCGCGCTGCCCTGCAGTGTGTGTGTGTGCCGCTCCGCTCCCGCCCTGTGCTTCTAGCTGCTGGTGGGCGGCGGCCGGCCGAGCCGGCCCCTACTTACAGACTACAGTCAGTTGGTGCTGCTGCCTGTGCTCGGCGGTGGCCGCCGGCCGCGCAGTAATACCTGGCTCACTGGCTGGTGTTGTGGCTGACTGGCTGCAGGCGCTGGGGAGGGGGGGGGGGTCGGAGTCCCAGTGAGTCGGACCCGGCGGACTCGGCACAGCGGGCTGTGTGATGAGGCAGGGGCTGTGTGATGAGGCACCGTTCAGGACGTCACGTGACGTGCCCGCACGCTGCAGTGCGCTGCTAGCTGGTCTGGTGTGAGACTGTGAGGTGTGGTATAGGCTCTTTCCTTGTGTCCACTGGCCCCTGCTCCAGCCCTGGCCTGAAGAATTATTTATTAATCCTCACCAAGTCAATTCATCAAGTAAGTGACTGTGGCTGCCTTGATGATTTCATCCTGCCTGAGTGCCTCACAGCATAAGGCAGCCTTCCTGCTGCTCCTGCATACATGTGATAAGTGCAAATGATGCACTGTTATGGGGGATCTGTGGATGATACTGTTATGGGGGATCCATCTGTGGATGACACTGTTATGGAGATCTGTGGAGGAGACACTGTTATGGAGATCTGTGGAGGAGACACTGTTATGGGGGATCTGTGGAGGACACACTGTTATGGGGGATCTGTGGAGCACACACTGTTATGGGGGATCTGTGGATGACGCACTGTTATGGGGGATCTGTGGGTGACGCACTGTTATGGGGGTACTTTCACACCTGCGGCATGGCTATCCGGCCTATCCGGGCTGTTCACCCACCGGGTCCAATATGCCGTAAGTACCCGTGCACTGCCGTGCTGCTGCTCTGTCCCCATTGACTATAATAGGGGCAAGGGACGGAGCTATGGCGCAGCACGGCAGTGCGTGGCAGAGATCGGCTGACTAAAAAGTACTGCATGTCCGACTTTTTAGTCCAATGATCTCTGCCATACTGCGCCATAGCTCCATCCCCTGCCCCTATTATAGTCAATGGGGACAGAGCGGCAGCACGGCAGTGCACGGGTACTTGCGGCATGGTGGATCTGGCGGGTGAACAGCCCGGATAAGCCGGATAGACATGCCGCAGGTGTGAAAGTACCACCATAACAGTGTGTCATCCACAGATCCCCCATACCAGTGTCATCCACAGATCCACCATAACAGTGCATCATCCACAGATCCCCCCATAACAGTGCGTCATCCACAGATCCCCCATAACAGTGCGTCCTTTACAGATCTCCATAACAGTGTCATCCACAGATCCCTCATATCAGTGTGTCCTCCACAGATCCCCCATAACAGTACGTCATCCACAGATCCCCCATAACAGTGCCATCCCTAGATCCCCATAACAGTGTCCTTCACGGATCCCCCATAACAGTGGCATCCACAGATCCCCCATAACAGTGTCATTCACAGATCCCCCATAACAGTGTCATTCACAGATCCCCCATAACAGTACGTCATCCACAGATCCCCCATAACAGTGTCATCCACAGATCCCCCATAACAGTGTCATCCACAGATCCCCCATAACAGTGTCATCCACAGATCCCCCATAACAGTGTCATCCACAGATCCCCCATAACAGTGTCATTCACAGATCCCCCATAACAGTGTCATGCACAGATCCCCCATAACAGTGTGTCCTCCACAGATCTCCATAACAGTGTTATCCACAGATCCCCATAACAGTGTCATCCCCAGATCCCCCCATAACAGTGTGTCCTCCACAGATCCCCCATAACCGTGTGTCATCCACAGATCCCCATAAGTGTCATCCACAGATCCCCATAACAGTGTGTCCTCCATAGATCCCCCATAAAAGTGTCATCCACAGATCCCCCATAACAGTGTGTCCTCCACAGATCCCCCATAACAGTGTGTCATCCACAGATCCCCATAAGTGTCATCCACAGATCCCCCATAACAGTGTCATCCACAGATCCCCCATAACAGTGTCATTCACAGATCCCCCATAACAGTGTGTCATCCACAGATCCCCCATAACAGTGTCATCCACAGATCCCCCATAACAGTGTCATCCACAGATCCCCCATAACAGTGTCATTCACAGATCCCCCATAACAGTGTCATGCACAGATCCCCCATAACAGTGTGTCCTCCACAGATCTCCATAACAGTGTTATCCACAGATCCCCATAACAGTGTCATCCACAGATCCCCCCATAACAGTGTGTCCTCCATAGATCCCCCATAACCTTGTGTCATCCACAGATCCCCATAAGTGTCATCCACAGATCCCCATAACAGTGTGTCCTCCATAGATCCCCCATAACAGTGTCATCCACAGATCCCCCATAACAGTGTGTCCTCCACAGATCCCCCATAACAGTGTGTCATCCACAGATCCCCATAAGTGTCATCCACAGATCCCCCATAACAGTGTCATCCACAGATCCCCCATAACAGTGTCATTCACAGATCCCCTATAACAGTGTGTCATCCACAGATCCCCATAGCAGTGTGCCTACCCTGCGCACTAAGGACAGACTGAAAGGAGGGGAAGATCCGTGGAAGCAAGCAGAGGACAGCACAGCAAGATGGAATAGCTTCTTTTGTAAGTAATTTTTTTTTATTATAAATGTATTCCTGCATAGCACAATACTCTCGTATTTTGTAATCTTATTTATGTATACTTATTTCATTTTTTTCAGTAGTATGAATTTAAGTGGTGAAAATTATTATCCCCCCCCCCTCCATTTTGACTGTGGTATCTTATGTGCCCCCCATATATTGCTCCTAGAGTCGCCACTGCGCAGAGGCCAAGTCACGGCAACGCTAGGGTGAGGCCCGGCCTGTGTGTGTGTATATAACATATATATATATATATATATATATATATATATATATATATATATATACATACATACATACATACATACATAGAAGCGCTCGCGGCGTGTCTGTTTGTGCTTTAGGGTGCACACCCTATTGCAATAGACTGTGCACGCCTATGATCAACGCTGCTGTGTGAGTGGTGCATACCATTAGTTCAGGAGGGAAAGCAGGGCCAGCTGCAGAGCACGGGTGCCATTCTGGTCCATGTAGCCCTTATAAAGGAGTTATCAAGTTATTAGAAACGTATTCCCTTTCCACAGGACGCTAGGGGATAAGTATTTGATCACAGGGGGTCCACATCCAGAATGGGGCCCAGCTCACCTTGCTAAGCACCCTGGCCTCCATCTTCCAAGTTGTATTTGTCTTGGTAGTGATGGTCACTCAGCCAGCCAATCATCGGCTATAGCGGGACAGTGCTGAGTGGTCCACCACTGATGCACTATTCATCAACTACTGGTTTTGTGTGTGTTGAGTAACTAATATAAAGTAAGAGTTTAACACTGTGTCTTCCATTCTTAAAAGTAAAGTTCTTTGATTATTCTTATTTTTGACCCAATTGGATGGGATACTGGTCTACTGTAGTGTTTCCCTACCAGAATACCTCCAGCTGTTGCAAAACTACATCTCCCAGCATGCCATGTTAGCCAAACACTGTCTGGGCATGCTGAGAGTTGTAGTTTTGTAACAGCTGGAGGCATCCTGGTTGGGAAAAGTTGGTCTACTGTGATAATATGAACAATGGGGGTTCTATTGTGGGGCAAAGTTCATATTCGTGTTTCCACACTTGTTTTAAAATACACGAGTTTTATAAAAAAGTAAATACCGACGCAGTGCTGTGGGGCTGGTATGCAACTTTTTCCAGGGCTGGTTTTTATCCCCAGTCCAGCCCTTAATCTACCTTGCAAAAGGGTAGGTGTTCCACAGTATGGAGCTTTTTTGAGGAAAGCGCCAGTGTTAGGCTGCCTTTCCCGAGACCCTCGAGTTATACATTTTATATAACACAGATTACTGGGTGTTCACCCTTCTCGACCCCCGCTACAAAGAGAACATCTCATCTCTCATTCCTGTGGTGGAGAGGACGAGTAAAACAGTGCAATACCAGAAGGTACTTATTAAGAGATTGCCTCAAAATGTTCCATCTGACAACGCGGCCGGCAAAGTCCGTACTTCCTTAGGCAACCAAAGAAGGGAGACAAGGGGAACACACAGCAGTTCCAACAAAGGCAGGGCAACACTTTCCAAGGCATGGGACACTTTCATGACACCCTGCTAGCAACCTCACCCTGAAGCGTGGCGTAGAGGCACAAGGAGGGAGAAGTTTTGGAAGATGGTGAAGGAATATATTGCAGACCGTGTCAGCATCCTAAATGATCCCTCAGTGCCTTACAACTACTGGGTGTCCAAGCAGGACACATAGCACTAACTTGCGCTCTACGCCTTGGAAGTGCTGGCCTGCCCTGCTGCCAGAGTATTGTCTCAGCGTGTATTTAGTGCTGCTGAGGGCATTATAACTGATAAGCGTGTCCGCTTGACAACTGACAATGCTGACAGGTTGACTCAAATAAAAATGAACAAGGCCTGGATTGCCCTTGACTTCTCAACTTCACCAGAGTAGAGCTGAGCTGATGATGAACATAAAGGCAATTTCAATGTATTGTTTATTGTTTATAATGCACTACTGTAGTGTATTCCCATGCACCTTTTCCCCCACAAAAAAACGTGTATATGGTTGAATTTGTTTTCTCCTCCTCTAGATTGTATATATTCCCTCCATTATAATTTTTATAGTAGGTCAGCTCACCAGCAGGCCTACAACCATAATATTTTAGTGGGTCAGGTCACCAGCAGGCCCTCACCCATAATATTTTAGAGGGTCAGCTCACTAGCATGCTCGAAACCATAATGTTTTATAGGGTTAGCTCACCAACCGGCCCGAAACCAAAATGTTTTAGAGGGTCAATTCACCAGCATGCCCTCAACTATAATGTTTTACATGATCAGCTCACCAGCTGGTCCTCAACCTTAATGTTTTATAGGGTCAGCTCACCAGCAGGCCCTCAACCATAATGTTTTATAGGGTAAGCTCACCAGCAGGCCCTTAACTATAATGCTTTAAGGGGTCAGCTTATCAGCAGGCCCTCAACCATAATGTTTTAGAGGGTCAGCTCACCAGCAGGCCCTCAACCATAATGTTTTAGAGGGTCAGCTCACCAACAGGCCCTCAACCATAATGATTTAGAGGGTCAGCTCACCAGCAGGCCCAACACCATAATGTTTTATAGGGTCAGCTCACCAGCAGGCCTACAACCATAATGTTGTACAGGGTCAGCTCACCAGCAGGCCCTCAACCTTAATGTTTTATAGGGTCAGCTCACCAGCAGACCCTCAACCATAATGTTTTACAGGGTCAGCTCCCCTCAACCATAATGTTTTAGAGGGTCACCAGCAGGCCCCTGCTCCAAATGATTTTGAGGGTCACCAGCATGCCACCAATCATCATTTTTCAAAGGTGTGTATGTTGCCCTCCTTTATGTGTAACAAAGGGTGTATTGTAGTGCCGGTTCCTTGTAATTTTTGGAAGCCCTTTCACTTAGTGCATAGGCTTTATGAGTGTTGGAGTCCAACTACCTGAATAATTCTACCACATTTGGAACGGGTCCCGACTTTAAGTGATATACCGGCTGTTTCGGAGTGCCTCTTGCTTGTAATCTTTGGCAGCACTTGCACTTTATATACAATTGAATAACCGGAAAGAATGTTTCCTAATATTTTTTCTTGAAAAATTTACTTTTTGGTGGATTTGGGGCGTATTTTTGTCAGTCTGTAAAAGTGGCGTACAACTCGGACCACATGGTTCCCAGCAGCGTCCTGGGAGTCCAAGATATATATATATATGTATATATATATATATATATATATATATATATATATAACAAAGAAGAATGGCAGCACTGACAAAAATATTGCAGGTGGGTGCACGTTCTTAGGGAATACGCATCTTACCCCAAATATAAAATGAAAAACGAACAGCAATCCTGGGATCCAAAAAAATGACTCCTTTATTTACCCATGTGATGCAACGGTTCGATTCTACACTGGAGCCTTTCTCAAGCTAAGAACAAGGGCACAATCTGAAGTATATATACCCAACATAGCATACAATAGATTCAATTACATGTTAATGTTATGTGATACAATTAATTGATAAATGCAAAAACATTCATAAATTGTATGACATAAAGTGAGAAGTGCAAAAATTCATATAATATATGTGCCTTCATAGTGTACTAAAGAGACTTGTATCTCAAGAGACTTGTATCTCAATGCAGTGCCTCTTTATAGATATGTAAAGTGCATGTTCTAAATATGCACTTGTCCATATTCTAAATAAAGTGGCAGGTGCATTGCATGATGTGTGATGAGGGGGAGATATAGAAAAGAGGACAAAAACATACCGATCGGGTATGGCGATAAAGCTTCTCATGGAGTCTATTAGCATTGTCAAGACTACACTTCGACTGCCCACGGTTGCGCCAATAAGTCCAAAGCATCTGGGCCAAAGCATCTCTGCGCATGCGCCGATTCCCGGCACATGCGCACCTCAATACCGTGCTTTGGTCACCATCTTTGAAGTGTTAGATAATCTATGGGCATCCAGCGCATGCCCAGAACACTGTTGTTTACCAGACGCCATCTTAACTCATGGCAGTATTGCCCTGTTACCCAACATAGAACGCTAGTCTTCATGCAAGAGTTAAAGTGCATTTGGTGGGAGGGGACGGTCCGTATCACAGGATTGTCACCCTACCCCCCGGAAAATAACTCCATGGAATACCGCACGTCAACACGGACAACCATAGAATCTAATCCGAGGTCCGTTTTCGCACTATATAACTCAAGAGAGATCTCCTCTATGACCAGCTTATGAGGGAATATTTTGGCAAATCTGTAATATAATAAATATGTTATTGAATGTAGTCACATATTGTACATATAGGTCAAACTTGGCACAACCTGGATGAGGACAGCGATACAGCCCAAAATATATCTACTATGCCGTATTCCCGATAGATATGTTAGTCCAAAGTCCTTGGTCTCCACCCCCTTTATAGTAATGTACCACAGATCACGTTTGCATACACCGCTGAAAAACCTATTTTAAAATTTTGCGGTGACATAGTGCATTTCTGTAGTTGCTGTAATAAATCCGTACTGTTGTGCCACAGAGCACGTTTGCATAAAATGCTGAAAAAACTGTTGTATAATTTTTGGGGTGACATACTGCATTTCTGTAGTTTGTTGCAATAAACACTGGTTTTGTGCTACACAGCAGATCTGAGGCCTACCCTGTATTTCAGTCATTTTAAGTAACGTGTGGAACTCTGCATTTACGTAGTTGGTTGCAAAAACACCGGTTCTGTGGTAGATAGCACATTTGTGGTGTACGCTGCATTTCTGACAGTCAAATTAAATCGTTAACCTCTGCTGTTACATTGTTAGTTTGAAAAATGAAATTTTTATTGATAGTGAAGTAATTGTATTGAATTGCTCCATTACACTGTTGTGTGACCTAAAGAAATGTATTCTGTTTATGACACTGCCTTACTGTTAGTGAACTTAATTGTTGACTTTTGGCAGTTAAATTGACACCTGAGATAAACCATCTGTTAATTTGGTGGGTAAACGCAAATAATTAGGAGAACATCAAATAAGGGACGTGGGCATGGTCGTGGTGGTGTTGGTGGAGCTCCTGTTGCTGGGAGAGGATGTGGCCATTCTGTCCCAGCTACAGGTCCAAGTGAAACACCTTCCTCTGGTGCGAGAAGGCGACAGAACCTGCAGCATTATTTGGTAGGCCCGAATGCCACTATACAGATGGTGAGGCCAGAACAAGTACAGGCGATAGTAGATTGGGTGGCTGACAGTGGCTCCAGTTCCTTCACAGTATCTCCCACCCAGTCCTCTGCAGAAAGCTCAGAGTTGGCACTTGCAGCCCATGCCCATCAGTCTTTCACCTCACCCCCTTGCAAATCAGCCAAGCAGTCTGAGCTCCAAGTCATGCAGTAGACTCTTATGCTTTTTGATTACTCTGCTGGCAGGGTTTCCCCAGGCCATCCACATAGCCCTACCCCAGAAGTGGAAGACATTGAATGCACTGAAGCCCAACCATTTGTTACAGGATGAGGATAAGGGAATATCACTGCAGCACGTCACTGATGATGACTAGTGATGAGCGAGCACCAAAGTGTTCGTGTACTCGGTCCGAACACATAGAGATATTTGTGTGCTCGGCCAAGCACCCGAGTATAATGGAAATCATTAGGAGACAACCAGGCACCCCCTGCTTGGATGAGGGGAGGGTGCCTGGTCCATTAGAAAAGGTCAGAAAGTGACAGAAACACCACCAAAGTGGATCTGAAACAGCATGGGGACCATGTCTGGGTGCATCTTGGACTCCAATGTCGCAGCAGGGAACCATATTGTCCCAGCTTTCCGCCACTTTTACATAGCGACAAAATCCCGCCACCTCAAAAAAAAAAAAAAAAATTTTTAGAGGTAAAATTGTTGAAACATTCTTTCCTGGATATTCAATTGTATATACAGTGCAAATGCTGCCAAAAATTACAAGAAAGAAGCACTCGTAAAGGAGGGCCTCATTCACATGGTGCTACAATTGTTCAGGTACACTGCTGCACTCATAAATCCTATGCACTAAGTGAAAGGTCTGGCAAAAATTACAAGGAACCGGCACTCCAATACACCTTTTATTACACATAAAGGAGGGCATTATACACACCCTTGAAAAATTATCATTGATGGCCTACTGGTGACCCTCAAAAACATTTAGAGCAAGGGCGTGCTGGTTACCATCTAAAACATTATAGTTGAGGGCCTGAAGGTGAGCGGACCCAATAAAAAATTGTAGTGAGGGCCTGAAGGTGGACGAACCCCATAAAACATTGCAGTGATGGCCTACAGGTGAGCAGACCTTATAAAGCATTGGAGGTGAGGGCCTGAAGCCTAGAGAACCCCATAAAACATTGCAGTGATGGGCTACAGGTGAGCAGACCTTATAAAGCATTGGAGGTGAGGGCCTAAGCCTAGTGAACCCCATAAAATATTGCAGTGATAGGCTACAGGTGAGAAGACCTTCTAAAGCATTGAAGGTGAGGGCCTGAAGCCTAGAGAACCCCATAAAACATTGCAGTGATGGGCTACAGGTGAGCAGACCTTATAAAGCATTGGAGGTGAGGGCCTGAAGCCTAGTGAACCCCATAAAATATTGCAGTGATAGGCTACAGGTGAGCAGACCTTATAAAGCATTGGAGGTGAGGGCCTGAAGCCTAGAGAACCCCATAAAACATTGCAGTGATGGCTACAGGTGAGCAGATGGTATAAAGCATTGGAGGTGAGGACTTGAAGCCTAGTAAACCCCATAAAATATTGCAGTGATGGGCTACAGCTGAACAGACCTTGTAAAGCATTGGAGGTGAGGGCCTGAAGCCTAGAGAACCCCATTAAACATTGCAGTAATGGGCCACAGGTGAGCAGATGGTATAAAGCATTGGAGGTGAGGGCCTGAAGCGTAGTGAACCCCATGAAATTTTGCAGTGATAATCTAAAGGTGAGCAGACCTTATAAAGCATTGGAGGTGAGGGCCTGAAGCCTAGCGAACCTCATAAAACATTGCATTGATGGCCTACAGGTGGGAAGACGGTATAAAGCATTGAAGGTGAGGGCCTGAAGCCTATTGAACCCCATAAAATATTGCAGTGATGGGCTATAGGTGAGCAGACGGTATAAAGCATTGGCGGTGAGTGCCTGAAGCCTCGTGAACCCCATAAAACATTTCAGTAATGGCCTACAGGTGAGCAGACGGTATAAAGCATTGGAGGTGAGGACTTGAAGCCTAGAGAACCCCATAAAACATTGCAGTGATGGCCTACAGGTGAGCAGATGGTATAAAGCATTGGAGGTGAGGGCCTGAAGCCTAGTGAACCCCATAAATCATTGCAGTGATGGCCTACAAGTGAACAGACGGAATAAAGCATTTGAGGTGAGAGCCAGCAGCCTAGCGAACCCCATAAATCATTGCAGTGATGGCCTACAGGTGAGCAGACGGAATAAAGCATTTGAGGTGAGGGCCAGAAGCCTAGCAAACCCCTTAAATCATTGCAGTGATGGCCTACAGGTGAGCAGACGGTATAAAGCATTGGAGGTGAGGGCCTGAAGCTGAGCAAACCCTACAAAAGAATGTAGTGAGGGAATTATATATTCTGTATGGAAGAGGAGTCGGAGGAGGAGGCGGATGAGAAAACAAGATTCAAACATATACCCTTTTTTTTTGCAGTGATAGAGGTAAAACAATCTGAATCTTGTGGATTAAGTACATTATAAAGCATACATTTCAATTTGCGTTTTTGTTCCTCATTAGCTCAGCTTTCCCATGATGGAGTGGAAAAGTCAGGGACAATCTAGGTCTTGCTAATTTTTATCTGAGTCAACCTGTCAGCATTGTCAGTGGACAAGCGGATACACTTATCTGTTATAATGCCACCAGCAGCACTAAATACACGCTCATACAATACGCTGGCGGCAGGGCAGGCCGGCACCTTCAAAGCGTAGAGCGTAAGCTCGTGCCACTTGTCTAGCTTGGACACCCAGTAGTTTTAACGCACTGAGGGATTATTTAGGACTGACGCGGTCTGCAATGTATTCCTTCACCATCTTCCAAAACTTTTCCCTCCTTGTAGCACTAGGCCGCGATTCAGGGTGAGGTTGCTGGTGGGGTGTCATGAAAGTGTCTCATGCCTTGGAAAGTGTTGCCCTGCCTCTGTTGGAACTACTGTGTGTTCCCCTTGTCTCCCTTCTTCAGTTTCCCTACGGACTTTGGCGGCCGCATTGACAGATGGAAAATTTTTGAGCAATCTGTCAACAAGTACCTTCTGGTATTGCACGGTTTTACTCGTCATCTCCACCACAGGAATCAGAGATGATTATAACGTGAGGGTTGCGGGAAAGGCAGCCTAACATGAAGTCAGCCATGTGTGCCAGATTACCAACGGGCAAGATGTCGATGTCAACTTCAGGATTACTCTCCATACCCTCAGCCTCCTCTTCTGCCCATCCTCGATGAACAAATGGAATGAAAGTTCCATGGGTACTAGCGTCTGAAGCAGAGGCAAGTGTCTCCAGCGACTCCTCCTCCTCTTCATGGCCCAATTTGAGCTGAGAAGACGAACCGAGGGAAGTCTGGCTATCAACCTATGACATCTCCTTCCCCATTACTTTGTCTGCCACATTCAAAGCATCCTCCTTAATTGTGAGCAGCGATCGTTTGAGTATACAGAGCAGTGGGATGGTTACACTGATAATAGCGTTATCACCACTAACCATCTGTGTGGATTCATCAAAGTTTTGACATCAATGCCCACTCCTCGCTTGTGAATAGTGGCAGTTGACTGGAAAGGCGATGACCATGTTGCAGCTGGTATTCCACAACTGCCCTCTGCTTCTCACAAATCTTGGCCAACATGTAGAATGTAGAGCTCCACCGCGTGCTCAAGTCGCACAACAGTCGGTGAGCTGGAAGCCACAAGCGCTGCTGCAGCGTTGACAGACCGGCCGAAGCTGTGGACGACTTGCGTAAATGAGCACACAAGTGGCACACCTTCACTAGTAGCTCCTGAAAATTGGGATAGGTTTTGATAAACCGCTGAACCACTAAGTTTAAGACGTGGGCTAGGCATGGAATGTGTGTCAGGTTGCCGAACTCCAAAGCCGCCACCAAGTTAAGGCCATTGTCGAACACAACCATGCCTGTTTCTAGGTTAAGTGGCGAGAGTCATAGCATGGTCTGGTCCCTTATACCCTGCCACAGCTCTGCAGGGGTGCGCTGTTTGTCCCCTAAGCAGATCAGCTTCAGCATGGCCTGTTGACGCTTACCCGCAGCAGTGCTACACTGCTTCCATCTAGCGACTGATGGCTGACTGCTGTTTGAGGTGGAAGTGGAGGAGGAGGAGAAGTAGGGTTTGGAGCCAGTAACATAGCTGCTGGCGGAGACCCTGATGGATGTAGGGCCCGCAATCCTGGGCGTCGGTAGCACCTGTGCCATCCCAGGGTCCGACTCACTCTGGGCCTTCATAACATTCACCCAGTGTGCGGTCAGGGAAATGTGGCGTCCCTGGCATCCAGCACTTGTCCATCTGTCCGTGGTGAGGTGGACCATCCCAGTAAAGGGCATTTGTCATGGCATGGGTGATGTTCTGGGACACATGCTGGTGTAAGGCGGGTACAGCACACTGTGAAAAATAGTGGTGGCTGAGGACTGCGTACCGAGGGACGGCCGCCGACATCAGGCTGCAGAAGGCCTCAGTGTCCACAAGCCTAAATGGCAACATTTCAAGGGCAAGTAATTTCGAAAGTTGCGCATTTAGTGATGGCCTATGGGGGAGTGGGTGGCTATTTGCAATTGCGTTCAAATGCCTGTGTTATGACATTTGGATGCTGCGCTGGGACAGGGAAGTGAATGTTGTTGCTGACGGTTCATGCGAAGGTCCAGGTGCAAGGCGAGGGTCCTACGGGTCTGCGCCTTCGACCGGGGATTGACCAGCAGTGCGTAACACAGGGGAAGTGGAGGCAGTGGTGGGACCCTCAGACACAGAGTGTGGACCCAGGCATTCGGCCCACTTATTAGGGTGCTTGGATGCCATGTGGAGGATCATGATGGTGGTGGTGAGGTTGCTAGTGTTCACGCCCCGGCTCATTTTAGTACGGCACAGGTGGCAAACTTCTACTCTTTTGTTGTCTGCGACTTCCTCAAAAAAGCTCCAAACTGCGGAACATCTACCCCTTGGCAAGGTAGATTTACGCATGGGGGTGCTCGGTGTAATGGTTGCGGGCCTGTTTGGTGTGGGCCGACCTCTCCTTTTCCACCTCACTGCCTCTTCCACCTCACTGCCTCTTCCAGACTGTTGCAGTGCTATGGATCCCTCCCCCTCTGTACTGCTGTCCTTGCTTGGCTTTTTACCTAACCATGTTGGGTCAGTGACCTCATCGTCCCCCACCTCCTCTTCCACTTCCTCACTCTGCTCTTTCTCCTGACTTGACCTAACCACTATCTCAGTGATTGGCAACTGTGTCTCATCATCATCCACCTCATGAACGAATAATTGCAGTTCACCACCGTCATCTTCTTTAGACTGTGAAGGTTTAAGAGGTTGGGAATCAGGGCACAATATCTCAGGTACCTCTTGAAGCATGCTTGGCGAGAGAGCCAAACCAAGTACAGGCGATGAAAAGAGGTAATGTATAAGTGTGGGATCACTTGTTTGCCCAGACCCGACATTGTTGGAGGAAGGAGGATGAAAGTGAGGATTCGGTTGACCAGACTCTTGGCTACAGAGACTGGACTTCGTGGAAGAGACGGTTGTGCTTAACTGACTGGAAGCTTTATCTTCTGCAATCCAACCGACTACCTGATTGCACTGGTCTGACTTGGACAGAGTTTTCCTGCACCGCCCAGGTAAGTTGGACATGAAGCTGGGTAAGGTGGATATTTTTTTCTGGTGCACTGGCAGCAGGCATAGTTTCATTGCACTCAGGACCACAGCCTCTGCTTGCATCATCAGCATCACACCCAGGGCCATGGCCTCTGCTTGCACCATCAGCACGATGCCCAGAGCCAGGTCCTCTGCTTGCACCATCAACAGCATTACAAGGGCCACAACCTCTGCTTGCACCATCAGCATCACGACCAGGGCCGTGGCCTCTGCTTGCACCATCAGCATCACGCCCACTCCCTTTGTGCTCGCCTTCTTCATTTTAATGGTTTTGTCTGTAGATATGGCGCAGATTGTTTTACTGTCTGCTAAAGACACAGTTTTCTGATGCAGGACAGTACTGGACACAGAAAAATACAGATTTTCGGCAGTACACTAGCCCAGAGATAGTTATTTTTACAGTACACACAGTTTTTGCTTGCTGTAATGTACTGAACACAGAAAAATAAAGATTTTCAGGACTACACTTGGCCACAGATAATGACTTTTGTATTGTATTTGCTGGCTATAATGAACAGGAGACAGAGTAATACAATTTGTCGGCACCACACTAGCACAGAGATAATGTAATTTTTACAGTACACACTGTATTTGCTTTCTGTAATGTACAGAAGACAGAGAAATAAAATTTTTCGGCAACACACTAGGCCAGAGATAATGTAATTTTTACTGTGCACACTTTATTCCGATGTAGTTCTATATTAGATACAATGTATTTGCTTTCTGTAATGTACAGGAGACAGAGAAATACACTTTTTTGGCACCACGCTAGCCCAGAGATAATGTAATTTTTACAGTACACAGTGTATTTGCTTTCTTTAATGTATAGGAGACAGAAATATAATTTCCGGCAACCCATTAGCCCAGAGATAATGTAATTTTTACAGTACACACTGTATTTGCTTTCTGTAATATAGAGGAGACAGAGAAATGCAATTTTTCGGCACCACACTTGGCCACAGATAATATAATTTTTACAGTACACACTGTAATTGCTTTCTGCAATGTATTGGAGACAGAAATACAATGTTTCGACACCCCACGAGCCCACAGATAATGTAATTTTTTATAGTACACACTGTATTTGCTTTCTATATTGTACAGGAGACAGAGAAATACAATTTTTACCACCACACTAGGCCACAGATAATGTAATTTTTATAGTAAACACTGTATTTGCTTTCTCTAATGTATAGGAGACAGAAATACAATTTTTAGCACCACACTAGGCCAGAGATAATGTCGTTTTTACAGTACACACGGTATTTTCTTTCTCTAATGTGCAGGAGACAGAGACATACAATTTTTCACCACCACACTAGGCCAGACATAATGTAATTTTTACAGTACACAATGTATTTGCTTTCTGTAATGTACAGGAGACAGAGAAATACAATTTTTCACCACCACACTAGCCCAGAGATAATGTAATTTTTACAGTACACAGTGTATTTGCTTTCTATAATGTATAGGAGACGGAAATATAATTTTTGGCAACCCACTAGCCCAGAGATAATGTAATTTTTACAGTACACACTGTATTTGCTCTCTGTAATGTAAAGGAGACAGAGAAATGTCCGCATCACACTTGGCCACAGATAATATAATTTTTACAGTGCACACTGTAATTGCTTTCTGTAATGTACCGGAGACAGAAATAAAAATTTTCGGCACCCCACGAGCCCACAGATAATGTAATTTTTTATAGTATACACTGTATTTGCTTTCTATATTGTACAGGAGACAGAGAAATACAATTTTTTACCACCACACTAGGTCACAGATAATGTCATTTTTATAGTAAACACTGTATTTGCTTTCTGTAATTTATAGGAGACAGAGAAATACAATTTTTTTGGCACCACACTAGCCCAGAGATAATGTAATTTTTACAGTACACACTGTATTTGCTTTCTGTAATGTACAATAGACAGAGAAATACAATTTTCACCACTACACTAGGCCAGAGAAAATGTCATTTTTACAGTACACACTGTATTTGCTTTCTGTACTGTACAGGAGACAGAGAAATACAATTTTTTGGCACCACACTAGGCCACAGATAATATAATTTTTACAGTACACACTGTAATTGCTTTCTGTAATGTACAGGAGACAGAGAAATACAATTTTTTGGTACCACACTAGCCAAGAGATAATGTAATTTTTACAGTACACACTGTATTTGCTTTCTGTAATGTACAGGATACAGAGAAATACAATTTTCCGGCACCACGTTACGCCAAAGATAATGTAATCTTTATAGTACACACTGTATTTGCTCTCTTTAATGTAAAGAAGACAGAAATATAATTTTCGGCAACCCACTAGCCCAGAGATAATGTAATTTTTACAGTACACAGTGTATTTGCTTTCTATAATGTAAAGGAGACAGAGAAATGCAATTTTTCGGCACCAGACTTGGCCACAGATAATATAATTTTTAGAGTACACACTGTAATTGTTTTCTGTAATGTACAGGAGACAGAGATACATAATTTTGGCACCACACTAGCCCAGAGATAATGCAATGTTTACAGTACACACTGTATTTGCTTTCTATAATGTACAGGAGACAGAGAAATACAATTTTCCGGCACCCCACTAGCCCAGAGATAATGTAATTTTTACAGTACACACTTTATTTGCTTTCTGTAATGTACAGGAGACAGAGAAATACAATTTTTCTGCACCACACTAGCCCAGAGATAATGTAATTTTTACAGTACACACTGTATTTGCTCTCTGTAATGTACAGAAGACAGAGAAATACAATTTTTCGGCAACACACTAGGCCAGAGATAATGTAATGTTTACTGTGCACACTTTATTCGGATGTAGTTCTATATTAGATACAAATTTGTCCCAAATAAAATCTTGTTCCCTGTCAGGTATGCCATGCCCGTTTCATAAACAGAAAAGATTGGTTTTGGTCACACCTCTTTGTGACAGATTAATTTATTACACTTTGTGCCCTGCCTAATATGCCCTGGCATTGTGATAAAGATAAAGGATATTTCTAGGTCACACCACAATATGAGAAACAAATTTATTACACTGTGTGTCCTGCCCAATAGGCCCTGGCAGCTTGTTAAAGATAAAAGATTGGTTAAGGTCACAAGTTACTTTGAAAGATATAAGGGGCACAGATCCCTCAACAATCGGTAGTACACCACCAAATTTACTAAATAAATTTTGGCAAGTCAGGTATGCAGTGCAGCACTAACACCAATGCAGGCCGCAGGGGTACTTTATGGGCCAAAATTATGGGTGTTTTTTTCAAACACAATATCCTAGTGGAAATTACTGTTTTTATTTGATTTACAGTACAAGGCAATAACCCCAGTGAAACACATGGATTTACTGATTATTTTTCAGTATCAAATTGCCTGTGCAGGCAGAGGATGGAAAAAAAAGGATTTTTTTTATACACCAGTGAAACAGATGAATTAACAGATTATTGTTCACTATCAGATTGCCTGTGCAGGCAGGGGATACAATTTATTTCAACAAAATATATGATTTCTTTTCCCACCAATGAAACTGACGGATGCAAGTGAGCTTATTTCACTATATTAGCAGTAGTACAGAGTGGGCCACATATTTACTTTGTGCCAGAAATTAAGTGTTTTTTCCACCCGCAATGTCTCAGTGGAATTTACTGATTTTATTTGATTTGCTGTACAAGACAATTAAGTACTTTATAGGAAATAGGCGATGTGCTAATGTTAGCTAAACCTAACTAGCCTATTCCTACTTTTCTCAGTGCCCATGTGACGCTAAAAATCTAACGTTTATAATATGCTAATTAGCCTCTAGGAGCAGGGGGCTCCTCACCGCGCCTGCGCTGAATTCAGAACGGCGCGAGATTTCATCAGAGCACAGGGCTGGCAGAAGGATGTGAGCGCTGCCTGGCCCTGTCAATCAGGACATGGAGGGAGGCGACAAAGGTGGGAGAACAGAGCCTCTAGGAGCAGGAGCAACACCCCCCTGCTCCTAGAGGCTAATTAGCATATTATAAAAGTTAGATTTTTAGCGTAACGGGGGCACTGAGAAAAGTAGGAATAGGCTAGTTAGGTTAAGCTGACATTAGCACATCTCTAATGTCAGCTAGCTTAATAGGGTTAAATCTGGTGACAGAAACCCTTTAATGGTAAAAAATATATAATTTTTTTATTCACCCACAGTAAAACAGATGGATGTACTAATTATATTTTGCACAATTATAAATGTAGTGCACAGAGCAAATGTACTTTTTAGCACAAAAAAAGAAGCCCGGAATCTGATGTATTTAGAGAATTAATGACAAGGATACATGCAGCACAGGGGTACTTTACAGAACAAATGTGAAAATATCACCTCCTAGGTCCCTAACAGGATTATTTTTCCCTTCCCCTGGCAGATATGCAGTGCAGGTGCACTTAAAAAATGGGTAAATTTTGTCAAATGAAGTAAAAAGACTGGATTCTATTACTGTCCCTGGCACATATGCAGCTGCAAGTGCACGTCACTTGCACAAAATGGCCACCGACACCAACCACTCACAGAAATATAAAAGTCTTTGTCACCGGCCGTAAAAAAAAAAATGCCATTGCACCCACAAGAACAAAAAGGTTGTAGATCGCTGAGTAAACACAATTCTGATATCAGATATTATTCAGCAAAGCGTGTTTCCGATTCTTTCTGAGAGCACCAGCAGCAACCTGTCCCTACACTAACAACAGAAGAGTGACGTGCTGCGCTACGTGACTCCAGCTTATGTAGAGGCTGGGTCACATGCTGAACTTAGCCAATCACAGCCATGCCATTAGTAGCCATGGCTGTGATGGCTTCTAAGGGCAAAGTAGTTAGACGCTTGTTGATTGGCAGCCCAGGAGCTTTTCAACAAGTGCCATAAAATCTGCCGAACATCGAACACGAACTATTACGAAAATGTTCGGGTTCGGGTCTGGGTGCCAAAAATCCTAAACTTCGGTAAGAACCCGAACTTTACAGTTCGGGTTCGCTCAACTCTATCCACTAGTCTTAACACTCCAGATGGTATTTTAGCTGGGAACATACAGTAACATACTACGACTAAGGACCTGTATATCCGAAACATGTAAGCGAAGTTCTGCTGCTATTGTATCAGTGTCCAGACTGTTTTTAATTTTTCTACCGTAAAGAGGAAGTTTTACTTGAAGTCATCTGAGTGCTAGATTTGGTTTCCTGAAAATAGGTATAGAATACAGTATGTGTAATATAGCGGACAAAACAATAGAAGTTTGCTGCACCCTTCAGCAACTATGAACAGCAATATCAGAAATTGCAGATACATAATATTAAGACTGTACATCGACACAAGCATATACAGTATAAAATTGATGAGGGGAATAGAAATTGTAACCCCTGGTGTGATTGGAGATTATTTTTTCAGGCATTCTTTGCATCTCACATATTTGTGATTGGCTAGGAAAGGGGATGGACTGGTTTCTACCTCAGTACTTCTGGAAAGATCTGTGGATGAAAAATAATTTGCGAAGTCTGAAGTGGAGACTTGTGTTTCTATCATGTCTGTTCCAGGTTGGAAACGTATTTAATGTTGTATTAACCCCTTAAGGACCGGGCTAATTTTCACATTTGGATCCAGCGATCCTTTCATGTGAACATGCTGAAGGAGTACCAGGAGAGACAGGAGGATGTCGCTGCAGTGTGTGCCCCGGCTGCAGACGACTCAGAGGGGTTACCTCTACCCGACTTACTGGAAAGGGATCTTCAGACTGACTTGACGAGCCTTGTACAGCTAGGGGACAGGTTAAGCCCTGCGGAAAAAGGAACAGGCTCAGAGGCTGCTGTGGG
The DNA here is from genome assembly GCA_033119425.1 of Bufotes viridis. NCBI lineage: Eukaryota > Metazoa > Chordata > Amphibia > Anura > Bufonidae > Bufotes > Bufotes viridis. The sequence goes on from CM065593.1 coordinate 252,936,065, forward strand.
AGAAACAGGCGACTTTCTCCCAAGAGCCGGTCTATACGACCCTGGCTGTACATAGAGTAGAGACACCCGGACAGACTCCCCTCCGACAGCCCCCTTACCGTATCCCTGAAGCAGTCCGAGAAGGAATGCAGAAGGAGATACAGGAGATGACCCAACTTGGGGCCATCGAGCCCTCCGACAGTCCTTGGGCTTCGCCTGTAGTCCTAGTGCCCAAGAAAGATGGGACCACTCGGTTCTGTTCTCAGGCTAATTTTTTTCGGTATGAGAGGACAGTTTGATTGGTACTATTTTAGGGTGCATATGATGTTTTGATCGCTTGGTATTACACTTTTTGTGATGCAAGTTGACAAAAAAATGCCTTTTTTGGTACAGTTTTTATTTTTTATGGTTTCACCTGAGGGGTTAGGTCATTAGCAGGTTCTTACAGACGTGGCGATACCTAATATGTGTACCTTTTTAAATTTATTTTACACAATAAAAGCATTTTAGGAACAAAAAAAATTGTGTCTCCATAGTCTGAGAGACATATTTTTTATTTTTTGGGCGATTGTCTCATGTAGGGGCTAATTTTTTGCGCGATGAGATGACAGTTTGATTAGTACTAGTTTTTCTTATGTTTTTTATGGCATTCACCATGCGGGTAAAGTAACATGACCGTTTTAAAGATCAGGTAGTTATGGACGCGGTGATATCAAACATGTGTAGTGTATTTTTTTTTTAATCAGTGATAAATGTGCTGCTATAAGAAGAAATTCATTTTTTTTTAATTTTAACTTTTTTTCACTTTTTATCCACTTTTTTTTTTTACTATATAGTGTACTTTAGTGCATTGCGATTTTACGCACAGGCTAATCAGGCTGCTGCTGCCTGTAGCAGAATCCTCATCTTAGCCTTTCCATGGCAAGCCGGAAGCCTGTGAAGGCATCCGGTTGCCATGGTAACCTTCAGCCACTGCCACAACAGAGCAGCGGCTGATGGGGAGAAGGAGGGAGGGGGGGCCCCGTCCCTCTGGGTCAAGTATCGGGTGGCTGCAATGGCACAGCAGCCCCAGATGGGAGAGGGAGGGAGCTATTTCCCTGTTAACCCCTTCCATATATAGTGGTCCCTATGGACCGCCGCATGGAAGGGGTTAAACGGTTGACATCTGTACCAGCACAGATGTCCGCTGTTTCAAACAGAGTGGGAAGCTTTTTAAATAAATAAAGGTAACATGAAGTACAGGGTGGGCCATTTATATGGATACACCTTAATAAAATTGGAATGTTTGGTGATATTAACTTCCTGTTTGTAGCACATTAGTATATGTAAGGGGGGAACCTTTCAAGATGGGTGGTGACCATGGCGGCCATTTTGAAGTTGACCATTTTGAATCCAACTTTTGTTTTTTCAATAGGAAGAGGGTCATGTGACACATCAAACTTATTGGGAATTTCACACGAAAAACAATGGTGTGCTTGGTTTTAACATAACTTTTTATTTCATTAGTTATTTACAAGTTTCTCTTTGTTTACAGCCATTGACATGTCGCCAAGGTTAACACGTGAGGAGCGGATAGAAAATGTGTTGATGTCTGGTGAACACAGTAACCGGGTCATTGCAATGCAAGACACCCTACGAGACCACCCATCTCCCATGCTACAGTTAGCAAACTGCTTGCTAAGTTTCGTAAAAATGGTTCAATGTTGGATTTGCCAAAATGTGGACGCATGAAATCTGTCACTAATGAAGAAACATCAGTGGCTGTCCTAGCTTCATTCAGCAAGAACCCACAGTGCAGCACTCGCCGTATGTCACTGGAGAGTGGCATTAGTCGAACATCCCTTTGGCGAATATTAGCTACTCACAAATGGCACCCTTACAAACTCCAGTTACTGCAGCCTCTCAACAAGTATGACCCAGATCGGCGCACTGAATTTGCAGAATGGGCAAAACAAAAATTGGAACAGGACCCTAAGTTTACGCAGAAGATTTTGTCCAGTGATGAGGCAAACTTTTATGTGAATGGTGAAGTTAACAAACAAAACCACCGCTATTGGTCTGACACTAACCCACATTGGAGAGATCCCTCCAAGACTGTTGGAACAAAAAAATGATGGTATGGTGTGGTATATGGGGTACAAAGATAGCGGGGCTATTCTTCATCAATGGAAACCTCAAGTACACTAGATATGCAAAATTGCTACATAATGATGTGTTTCCCTCTTTATGCACTGAAGCTGGCACGTTCCCTGAGTTTTTCCAGCAAGATGGTGCACCACCACATTATCGGTGTCAGGTCCGAGCATTCCTAGATGAACAGTTTCCTGGAAAGTGGATTGGTTGTTGTGGGCCAGTTGAATGGCCCCCAAGCTCTCCCGATCTGACCCCCTTAGACTTTTATCTTTGGGGTTATCTGAAGGCAATTGTCTATGCTGTGAAGATATGAGATGTGCAGCACCTGAAACTACGGATACTGGGAAGCTTGTGCTAGCATTTCTCCTGTGGTGTTGCTATCAGTGTGTGAAGAGTGGAAGAAGAGGGTTGCATTGACAATCCAACACAATGGGCAGCACATTGAACACATTTTATAAGTGGTCAGAAACTTGTAAATAACTCATGAAATAATAAAGTTAAGTTAAAACCAATCACACCATTGTTTTTCATGTGAAATTCCCAATAAGTTTGATGTGTCACATGACCCTCTTCCTATTGAAAAAACAAAAGTTGGATTCAAAATGGGCAACTTCAAAATGGCCACCATGGTCACCACCCATCTTAAAAAGTTTCCCCCCTCACATATACTAATGTGCCACAAACAGGAAGTTAATATCACCAACCATTCCCATTTTATTAAGGTGTATCTATATAACTGGCCCACCCTGTACATTGTGTCATGAATGACTTGGATAAGTAAAAGCATTCCAAAGTTCTTGTCACATAACACTTGTCAGATTTGACAAATTAAAAGAGTTTTCCGACATTTCAGTACTGATGACCTATCCTTTGAGTACCATTGCCTTCTAGCAGTTTACCAAGCACATTGCCATACATTGTATAACAGCTGTGCCTGGTATTGCAGCTCAGCTTTATTCACTTCTTTGGGGCTGAGCGGCATTTAGGCCACGTGTCTGATGAATGTGACTCACTGGCCTCAGAAAAGCTTAGAGAAGTCTATGACGCTTACAGGAGGATAGTTAATCAGTATTAAAATGTTGGAAAACTAAGGGGATATTGTAAATGACCCAGTCTAGAAATAGTTAAAGGAGGATATTTAGGGAATTAGCTCTGTAACATTAGGCAAAATTGGAACAAATTTAATCAGAGGCAGTGACACAAACCTCAATTTCAAACAAATCAGCTACTGCTGTGGCTGTGTTATTGATTATATCACACAGCGTGCTGCTAGCGACGCAACCTTTGTATGTTGGCTTAAGTGTCTGATCATGTAATAACACAAACACACACTACGACACTCTAACATGCAAAATCATGTTCAAGGAATGCTAGAATATTTCCTTGTGTTTTGATTCATTTGGATTATTTGAATTTTGTATATTAGCATCATTAGCATTAGCACTTTAGGCACTGTTTTGTTGTACCACTGAATTATTATTGATGGTGTCACCATTGACCACTATGTGTATATGTTTGCAGTTGTCAGTATCACAGTGCAGGAAGGTGATGCCATCAGAGTGAAACGTTGCAGTGACAAGAGTGAATAAAGAATGTTTTGATTTATATATATACAACCTTTATATTTCTCTCTAATTTGACTTCTATAAGCTAAGAGTTTCTTCTGACCTGAATTAAACATTTCTGTTTCTTTACATTAGAGAACCTTTTTGATTGACTACAATAAAATGTTTGCCCTCAGCAAAGGTTAAAAGCTTTAGTCTGTCGCTGGATGCATCCCAGTATGTGGCTTTAAAGTAAAAGCAAATTAAGGAAAATAAATATAATGGATTTTTCATAGGGGATCAAACATTCTTCTAAGTTACTAAAGAGGTAAAATTATTGATCTTTGTATTATTTTCTATTTGAAAATAATGTATATACATTTTGTATTAACTCCTTTAGTGAGTTCACAACAAGTTCCATACTCACTGCTCTTACAGTAAAGAATTCTCATCTATGTTGATGGAGAAATCTTATTTCCACTAGTCCTAGTGAATTCTCCCTTGTCATGGTCATAGTCCCAGATATTAATTCCTGGTGAAATTTGCTTTTCAGAAGTTCAGGGTTTTTTCTGACTTCAAAAAAATGTGCCCTTTTGAATGATAATTGAAAGTTTATTATATTATGGTCACTATTTCCCAAGCGTCCCTTAACCTGAACGTTTGTTGCTCTGTCAGGTCTATTGTTTAATGTTAAGTCCCGTATGGCCGTCCTTCCAGTCTGATCCTGTACCACTTGGGAAAGTTAATTATTGTTGGTTATTGACAAAGTTTCCTTTATCAGATCCACAGGTTTTTCCTTCCCAGTCTATATCTAGGTAGTTGAAGTCCCCCATAATGATGAGCTTAGGTCACTGTTTACACTATCTATCCCTTCTATAAGGTAGTCACCCAACCACCGATACCTTGTTTAAACAGTCCTCCAACATTCGATCCATCTTCTCCCCCAAAACAATTGAACCTTCCTCATTGAGGTACATCCTATCCCTGCGATAGAGCCTGTAGCCGACAAAGAAGTCAGCCCAGTTCTCCACGAACCCAAATCTTACCTTCCTATACTAGTTCTTGAGCCACTTGCTTACACCTCAAATCTCCTGCTACCCTTCTGGTATGGCTCATGGTACAGGTATTGTTTCAGAGAATACTGAATTTAAGGTTCTTGCACTGAGCTTGCAACCCTTTGTTCCTGAAATCCACCACCTACCTCTAGCTTTGTCCTTTGTTCCAATGTGGACCTTGACCACTTTCATCTTTACCGCCCCCTCCCAGCAATATATGTAGAACGATATGTAGAACTTAAGCGTCAGGAAGTTTAGACACCGTTAGACGATCACGGTCTTTGTGACAAATTGCCCTATCTATATCTCTAATGATCAAATCTCCAACTATCAGAACTCATCTGGCCTGCCCTGCACACCTCACCCCCTCTTTGCTGGAGCTGACAGTCATCTGACTGGCAGAAGAGGTGTCTGGCTGCAGGAGTGCAATCCCTGAACTGACATACCCTTCATCTGACAACTTTGCAAACTTGTTGGGGTGTGTGAGCTCAGGGTAAGTCTCCCTTGCACTCCTCCATCTCCCCTGCCTTCTGTTACCCAGCTAGCTACCTCATTTTCCTGCTTCTCCACCCCCCCCCCCCCACAACAGTTTTTTCATGTTACCATAGTAAGAGTGTTGAAATTTGCTTGTTTAGATACAGGATCTGAGCTTCCAAATGTGCAATTTGGTCACATTTTGCACAGCAATATGCACCCTTAAAGGGGTTGTCCTACGAAAAATATTCATGAAAATAAGTTTTCAAATCAGCACCCAGATCTGAATACTTTTGCAATGTCATTTAATTAGAAATTTAGCAGAACCACTGATTTCTTCAATAAAATGCATCTATATTGTGCCACCTGCTGTTTTTTCTTATTTTTTTGTCTAGCTTACTGAGATGGCCGCACATGCTCATATTTCTTCAATTTCCTCCTGAGTTGTGATAGCGAGAACGTGGACACGGCTGCTTATCTACAACAGAAATGATGCTCCCTTGAGCTCATATAAATCTAGCAGAGAAATAAATGCGTAGAAGTCTAGACCCATATGAGGTTCAAGTCTGGTTCTAGCTTTGTTTAGAAAGAGATGGTCACATACTATATCAGTGATGGCTAACCTCTGGCACTCCAGCTGTGGTGAAACTATGACTCGCAGCATGCTCTACTGATTTCTCTGGAGTTCTGAGAACAGCCAAGTAAGTGTGGATCTTGAGAGTTGTAGTTTTACCATAGCTAGAGTGCCGGAGATTAGCCATCACTGTAATATATGATTTTTTTTTTTTTTTTTACATTAGTCATGGTTTAACCTCTTTAAACGGCTGTTCCAGGACTGCATATATTGCAAAAGATGTACACTGGACTGCCTTGTCAGTCATGGAGAACATACTTGCTATTGGGGATTATACCAGAAAAAAGAAAATTATACAATACAATTAAACTGATAAACAAATGAATAAAAGCAGTTTTATCTTAAAGTCCCTGAATCTAAAGTCGCATAATATTTTGTATAATAATATTTGCCTTAGGATAGATCTGTGTTTTAGGAAACATAAATAATTTAATGCCTAAAGGTACTTTCACACTTGTGTTTTTCTTTTCCGGCATAGAGTTCCGTCATAGGGGCTTTATATCGGAAAAGAACTGATCAGTTTTATCCCCATGCATTCTAAATGGAGAGTTCAGGATTAGAGTTGAGCGAACACCTGGATGTTCGGGTTCGAGAAGTTCGGCCGAACTTCCCGGAAAAGTTTGGGTTCAGGATCCAAACTCGACCCGAACTTCATCCTGAACCCGAACCCCATTGAAGTCAATGGGGACCCGAACTTTTGGGCACTAAAAAGGCTGTAAAATAGTCTAGGAAAGGGCTAGAGGGCTGCAAAAGCCAGCAAAATGTAGGTAAATGCCCTGCAAACAAATGTGGACAGTGAAATGAATTAAAAAAAAAAAAATCAATTGGAGAGAGGTCCCATAGCAGAGAATCGTGCGTCATATCACCCACCACTGGAGAAGGCCACTTTCAGTTATTTAGGCCCCAGCACCCAGACAGAGGAAAGAGGTCCCACAGCAAGGAATAAGGCGTCATATCACCCACCACTGGAGAAGGTCACTTTAAGTTATTTAGGCCCCAGCACACAGACAGAGGAAAGAGGTCCCACAGCAAGGAATAAGGCGTCATATCACCCACCACTGGAGAAGGTCACTTTCAGTTATTTAGGCCCCAGCACCCAGACAGAGGAGATAGGTCCCACAGCAAGGAATAGGGCGTCATATCACCCACCACTGGAGAAGGCCACTTTCAGTTATTTAGGCCACAGCACCCAGACAGAGGAGAGAGGTCCCACAGCAAGGAATAAGGCGTCATATCACCCACCACTGGAGAAGGCCACTTTCAGTTATTTAGGCCCCAGCACCCAGAAAGAGGAGAGAGGTCCCACAGCAAGGAATAAGACGTCATATCGAACACCACTGAAGAAGGCCACTTTCAGTTATTTAGGCCCCAGCACCCAGACAGAGGAGAGAGGTCCCACAGCAAGGATTAACGCGTCATATCACCCACCACTGGAGAAGGCCACTTTCAGTTATTTAGGACCCAGCACCCAGACAGAGGAGAGAGGTCGCATGACAGAGGTTCAGGCTTCATGTCACCCATCATTGTAACAGGCCACTTTCAGTTATTTAGGCCCCGGCGCCCAGATTGAGGAGAGATTCATTCAACTTTGGGTTGCACCGCAAGATCATGGTAAAGTTAAAAAAATGAGGATTCAATAAAGTAGTGCCCCGGAGTACAAGAATACAGGGTTGAGGGGGAGGCAGTTATAAATGTCTATTCTGCACAAGGGAGGGAAAGGTCCTGTGGGATCCATGCCTGGTTCATTTTTATGAAAGTCAGCTTGTCCACGTTGGCTGTGGACAGGCGGCTCCCCCTGCCGTGCTGAATAAACGTTCAGACAAAACGCTGGCCGCCGGGCAGGCCAGCACCTCCAAGGCATAAAATGCTAACTCTGGCCACATGGACAATTTGGAGACCCAGAAGTTGAATGGGGCCGAACCATCAGTCAGTACGTGGAGGGGTGTGCAGATGTACTGTTCAACCATGTCAGTGAAATGCTGCCTCCTGCTAACACGTTCCGTATCAGGTGGTGGTGCAGTTAGCTGTGGTGTGGAGACAAAACTTTTCAACATTTCTGCCATGCTAACCCTGCCCTCAGAGGAGCTGGCCGTGACACAGCTGCGTTGGTGACCACTTGCTCCTCCTCTGCCTTCGCCTTGGGCTTCCACCTCATCCCCTGTGACATTTGGGAATGATCTCAGGAGCGCATCTACCAGCATGCGCTTGTACTCTCGCATAGTAGTAGACCAGTAGTCCGCACACGTTAAAATGTGGGCAACTCTGCTGTCGTTGCGCAGTCACTGTAGCATGTAGTCGCTCATGTTTGCCAGGCTGCCCAGAGGTAAGGACAAGCTTTCCTCTGTGGGAGGCGTATCATCAACGTCCTCCGTATCCACCCAGCCACGCTGATGGGCCTCAGCTGTGTTGGGTGCCACCCCGCTGTGAACATAATTCATCCTCATCCTCCTCCACCTCCTCCTCCTCCTCCTCGTCCTCCAGTAGTGGGCCCTGGCTGGCCACATTTGTACCTGGCCTCTGCTGTTGCAAAAAACCTCCCTCTGAGGCACTTCTAACAGACTGGCCTGAAAGTGCTAAAAATGACCCCTCCTCCTCCTCCTCCTGGGCCACCTCCTCTTCCATCATCGCCCTAAGTGTTTTCTCAAGGAGACATAGAAGTGGTATTGTAACGCTAATAACGGCGTCATCGCCACTGGCCATATTGGTGGAGTACTTGAAACATCGCAACAGGGCACACAGGTCTCGCATGGAGACCCAGTCATTGGTGGTGAAGTGGTGCTGTTCCGCAGAGCGACTCACCTGTGCGTGCTGCAGCTGAAACTCCACTATCGCCTGCTGCTGCTCGCACAGTCTGGCCAGCATGTGCAAGGTGGAGTTCCACCTGGTGGGCACGTCGCCTATGAGCGGTGAGCCCGCACTTTATGCAGCAGCTCTGACATGTCGGGGTAGTTGTGAATGAACTTCTGCACCACCAAATTCAGCACATGCGCCAGGCAAGGGATGTGCGTCAAAATGGCTAGTCCAGGAGCTGCAACGAGATTTCGCCCATTATCGCACACTACCAGGCCTGAGGCCCACCAGCAAAAACCACTCGTCGGTCTGTTGTTCAATACCCCGCCACAACTCCTGCGCAGTGTGGGGCCTGTCCCCCAAACATATGAGTTTCAGAATGGCCTGCTGACATTTACCCCGGGCTGCGCTGAAGTTGGTGGTGAAGGTGTGTGGCTGACTGGATGAGCTGGTTGAAGCAGAGGAGGAGGAAGCCAAGTAGAAGGAGGAGGCTACAGGAGGCAAAGAATGATGCCCTGCGATCAATGGCGGCGGAAGGACGTGCGATAAAGAACTCTCCTCCTGGGGCCCAGCCGCCACTACATTTACCCAGTGTGCAGTTAGGGAGATATAGCATCCATGGCCGTGCTTACTGGTCCACGTCTCTGTGGTTAGGTGGACCTTGCCACAGATGGCGTTGCGCAGTGCACACTTGATTTTATCGGATACTTGGTTGTGGAGGGAAGGCACGGCTGTCTTGGAGAAGTAGTGGAGGCTGGAAACAACATACTGTGGGACAGTCATGGCCCTCAGCTGTTTGAAGCTGTCTGCGTCCACCAGCCTGAATGATAGCATTTCAAAGGCTAGCAGTATAGAAATGCTTGCATTCTGGCCCAGGGCTCGAGGGTGGCTAGGTGGGAATTTACGCTTTCTCTCCAAGGTTTGTGAGATGGAGAGCTGAACGCTGCCGTGTGACATGGTGGAGATGCTTGGTGACGCAGGTGGTGGTGTCCTTGGCACATCCTCTGTTTAGTGGGCGGCAGGTGCCAACATTCCTCCCGAGGCGGAAGAAGAGGCCGAGGCAGCAGCAGAAGAGGGAGCAGGGGGAGCCTGAGTGAGTTCCTTGCTTTTAAGGTGTTTACTCCACTGCAGTTCATGCTTTGCATGTAGATGCCTGGTCATGGAGGTTGCGCTAAGGTTCAGAACGTTATTGCCTCGCTTCAGGCTCTGATGGCACAGCGTGCAAACCACTCAGGTCTTGTCGTCAGCACATTGTTTAAAGAAGTGCCATGCCAGGGAACTCCTTGAAGCTGCCTTTGGGGTGCTAGGTCCCTGGTGGCGGTGGCCAGTAGCAGTCGAACTCTCTTGGCGGCGGCTGTTCTGCTTTTGTCCCCTGCTCCCTCTTTTGCTACGCTGTTGGCTCGGTCTCACCACTGCCTCTTCCTCTGAACTATGAAATTCAGTGGCACAACCTTCATTCCATGTGCGGTCTAGGACCTTATCGTCCCCTGCATCGTCTTCCACACAGTCTTACTCCCTTAACTCCTGTTCGGTCTGCACACTGCAGAAAGACGCAGTTGGCACCTGTGTTTCGTCATCATCAGAGACGTGCGGACTCCTATGAGGTGGTATTCCCATGTCCTCATCATCGGGAAACATCAGTGGTTGTGCATCAGTGCATTCTATGTCTTCCACCACTGGGGAAGGGCTAGGTGGATTCCCTTGGGAAACCCTGCCAGCAGAGTCTTCAAACAGCATAAGAGACTGCTGCATAACTTGAGGCTCAGACAGTTTCTCTGATATGGATGGGGGTAATGTGACAAAGTGATGGGCTTGGTTTTCAGGTGCCACCTGTGCTCTTTCTGCAGAAGACTGGGTGTGAGATAATGTTGTGAACGTGCTGGATCCACTGTCGGCCACCCAATTGATTAGCGCTTGTACCTGCTCAGGCCTTACCATCCTTAGAACAGCATTGGGCCCCACCAAATATCGCTGTAAATTCTGGCGGGTACTAGAAACTGAGGTAGTTGGTTCACTAGGACGTGTGGCTGTGGCAGAATGGCCACGTCCTCTCCCAGCACCAGAGTGTACACTAACACCACCATGACCGTGTCCCTTACTAGACGTTTTCCTCATTGTTACCGTTCACCAAGCACCACAACAAGACATAAAAAAATATTTGGCCCAATGTATTGATTTCAAATTCAGGCCTTTTTTTACAGGCACCTAACTCTATTTGCCTATTTATTAATGTAGTGTATTACACGAATCCAGACACAGCAATAACCACTGATTTAAGGAAATATTTCTTTTAGGGCTAGTATTTAGGCCCTGGATGAAAGGTATCCTTTTATGGACAGATTTACACTTGGAGATGCACAGTCGAGTGTGAAAAAATATGTAGGATTATGCCTTCAGCAATTGTTTTTTAACACTTTGTGTAAGATACCCTTTAACGGACAGAAATTCAATGGGAGATGCACGGTAGCATGTGAAGTTATTGAGTATGACCCTCTCAGCACTTGTATATACACCTTGAGTGTAATATACCCTTTTACGGACAGATTAACACTTGGCCTGCAACAGCTGGAACACCAGATTCAGGGTATTGCTATATTGGCAAGTGAATTTCACCCCAGGACAAAATATATGTTTTGGCAGACAATATTATACTTTGCCAGCCACAGCTGTGACACCAGATTTATGGTATTGCTATTTTGGCAATTGAATTTCACCCCAGAACAAAATATATGTTTTGGCGGACACTATTATACTTTGCCAGCCACTGCTGGGACACCTGATTCAGGGTATTGCTATTTTGGCATTTGAATTTCACCCGAGAACAAAATATACCCTGTTTCAGACAGATTTAAACTAGGCCTGCAACTGCTGGAACACCAGATTCAGGGTATTGCTATTTTGGCAATTGAATTTCACCCCAGAACAAAATATACCCTTTTACAGACAGATTAACACTTGGCTACAACAGCTGGGACACAAGATTCAGGGTATTGCCATTTTGCCAATTGAATTTCACCCCAGAACACAATATATGTTTTGGCGGACACTATTATACTTTGCCAGCCACAGCTGTGACACCAGATTTATGTTATTGCTATTTTGGCAATTGAATTTCACCCCAGAACAAAATATATGTTTTGGCGGACACTATTATACTTTACCAGCCACTGATGGGACACCAGATTTATGTTATTGCTATTTTGGCAATTGAATTCCACCCCAGAACAAAATATATGTTTTGACAGACACTATTATACTTTGCCAGCCACTACTGGAACACCAGATTCAGGGTATTGCTATTTTGGCAATTGAATTTCACCCCAGAACAAAATATATGTTTTGGCGGACACTAATATACTTTGCCAGCAACAGCTGTGACACCGGATTTATGGTATTGCTATTTTGGCAGTTGAATTTCACCCCAGAACAAAATATATGTTTTGTCGGATACTATTATACTTTGTGAGCCACAGCTGTGACACCAGATTTATGGTATTGCTATTTTGGCAATTGAATTTCACCCCAGAACAAAATATATGTTTTGGCGGACACTATTATACTTTGCCAGACACTACTGGAACACCAGATTCAGGGTATTGCTATTTTGGCAATTTAATTTCCCCCGAGAATAAAATATACCCTGTTTTGGACAGATTTAAACTACGCCTGCAACTGCTGGAACACCAGATTCAGGGTATTGCTATATTGGCAATTGAATTTCACTCCAGAACAAAATATACCCTTTTACGGACAGATTAACATTTGGCCTGCAACAGCTGGGACACCAGAATCAGGGTATTGCTATTTTGGCTATTGAATTTCACCACAGAAAATGATCTATCCTTTGCCAGACAGCAGACAGTATCACACTTGGCTAGCCAAAACTGGAACATCAGATTTAGGGTATTGGTGTTTTGGCAATTGCATTTAACCCCTTAATAAAATATAGAAATTGCTATTTTGAGTTTCTACTGTTGACAATAAGCATAGCCAAGCCTCTAATGTAGGATATGGCAAAAAAAAACCTAGTATTGATGGATTGATTGGCTTGGTGGCAGCTTGTTCTGGTGCACCAGAAGTCACAAAATGGCCGCCGATCACCCCAGAAAAAAGTGACAGAAAAACGCTCTGTGCAGCCTAAAAACCAGTGAGCAATTAACTAGCAGAAGTTGAATCATTCACAGCTGTAAATCGATCAGTTCATTACGTGCTGTTGCTGACTTTTCCCTGCCTAATCTCGCCCTCACAGAAGCTGCATCCTCTCCCTACACTAATCAGAGCAGTGTGACGTGTGGCGCTACGTGACTCCAGCTTAAATAGAGGCTGGGTCACATGTTGCACATGGCCAATCACAGCCATGCCATTAGTAGGCATGGCTGTGATGGCTTCTTAGGGCAAGAAGTAAAACGCTAGCTGATTGGCTGCTGTGCAGCCCTTCAGAAAGCGGGAAGAAATCGCCGAACAACGGACCGGAACCCGAACTTTTTTGAAAATGTTCGGGTCTGGGTCCGTGTCCCGAACACCCCAAAATTCGGTACGAACCCAAACTATGCTCGAACTGTTCTCTTAACACTACTGATGACACAAAGATTTGTAACATGGTTGATGTTCCTGAAGGGATACACCAAATGGAAAAGGATTTAGGAAAACTAGAGGAATGGTCGAAAATCTGGCAACTAAAATTTAATGTCGATAAGTGCAAGATAATGCACCTGGGGCATAAAAACCGAAGAGCAGAATACAAAATCTGTGATACAGTACTAACCTCAGTATCTGAGGAAAGGGATTTAGGGGTCATTATATCAGACGACCTATAGGTGGGCAGACAATGTCATAGAGCAGCAGGTAATGCCAGCAGAATGCTTGGGTGTATAGGGAGAGGCATTAACAGTAGAAAGAGGGAGGTGCTCGTGCCGCTCTACAGAGCACTAGTGAGACCTCATTTGGAGTATTGTGTGCAGTACTGGAGACCATATCTGCATTAAGATATTAAAACTTTGGAGAGAGTTCAGAGAAGAGCTACTAAACTAGTACATGGATTGCAGGACACAACTTACCAGGAAAGGTTAAAGGACCTTAACATGTATAGCTTGGAAGTAAGAAGAGACAGAGGGGATATGATAGAAACTTTTAAATACCTAAAGGCAATCAACATGGTAAAAGAGGAGAGATTATTTAAAAGAAGAAAAACTGCTACAAGAGGACATAGTTTTAAATTAGAGGGGCAAAGGTTTGAAAGTAATATCAGGAAGAATTACTTTACTGAGAGAGTAGTGTACGCATGGAATAGCCTTCCTGCAGAAGTGGTAGCTGCAAATACAGTTAAGGAGTTTAAGCATGCATGGGATAGGCATAAGGCCATCCTTCATATAAGATAGGGCCTGGGGCTATTCATAGTATTCAGTATATTGGGCAGACTAGATGGGACAAATGGTTCTTATCTGCCGACACATTCTATGTTTCTATGTTTCTATAATTTCTGATTGATAATAAGAAGCTGATGATTATGATAAGGACAATATATTGCTCGGGGATGTGAGCTAGCTGCCACAAAGAAGACCAAGAGAGGAAGGACAAACTTATTCTGATTGGGAATGCTGGGCAGTTCTATTTTCTTAAAATATCTAGTGATGCAGTATTGTGTGCTGCAATAGAGCTCTGGTACCAATGTTTGTATTTGAAGGTCCAAAGCTTATTTTAATCCTGCAGATTAAGATTTGGGCCATACATTGTCTCCACAATTTATTAGCATCACGGCCACCACCCTTCTCTTCAGATCTCTCCACCTCTGCCCCCTGATCCGGCTACCTGGTCCTGTTCAACACACAATTAATAAATTAATATTGGAGTCCCTGTTACTTTTAGCAGAACTTTGGATTTCTGGATTGTAAAATATGTGTTGCACACTTGTATTTTGATTACTACCCCCCCAAAAAAAAAACAAAAAAAAACATAATAATAATAATAATAATAATAATAATAATTAACCCCTTAAGGACACATGACGTACCTATACGTCATGGTTTCCGAGTCCTTAAGGACCCATGACGTACAGGTACGTCATGAGTTGTTCCGATCACTGCTGCTCAGCTGGCAGTGATCGGAACAAGGTACCTGCTGAAATCATTCAGCAGGTACCTTGTTACAATGCCCAGGGGGGTCTTGTGACCCCCATATCGGCGATCGCTGCAAACCGCAGGTCAATTCAGACCTGCGGTTTGCAGCTTTATGCGATCTCTGATCCCCGCGGTCTGTGACCGCGGGGATCAGAGGGTTAATGCCCCCAATTAGTTTATTTTTAACCCCCCCTGCAGCCCCCAATCATATTGTGGCTGCGGGGGTGCAGGGGGGGTGGTTGCGGGCGGCGGGAGGCGGTGCGGGAGGCGGGCGGTGCGGCGGGCGGGATCGCAATTGCGATCCCCCGCCCGCCTCCTCTGTAATGTATCCCTGGTGTCTAGTGGGTCTTTCAGAGTGTCAGCACATTGCTGACACTCTGATATAAACGGCTGGCATCTGTGCTTGATCAGATGCCAGCCGCTTAACCCTTTCCGTACCGCGGTCCGCACGGACCGCAGTATGGAAGGGTTAACAGGAGGGAGCTCCTCCCTCTCCCATCGGGGGCTGCTGTGCCTTTGCAGCCCCCAACAGGATGGGATCGCAGAGGGAGGGGCTCCACTCCTTCTGCTTCAATCACCCGCTGCCCTCTTATGGCAGCGGGTGATGGCTGCCATGGAGACAGGACGCTTTCAGAAGCGCCCTGTCTCCATGGTGCTGAAAGTCTGAATAGACCTGCTAAAGGTCTATTCAGACTTTGTAAAGTACAAAATAAAGCACAGTGCACTATATAGTGTACTGTACTGTATTATACAGACACCAGATCCACTGGATCTTTCAGAACCAAGTGGGTCTGGGTCAAAAAAATATAAAAAAATGAAAAAAAAACACATATCACTGAATAAAAAAAAAAAAAAAAAAAAAATTAAAATACACTACACATATTAGGTATCGCCCCGTCCGTAAAAATCTGCTCTATAAAAATATCACATGACTGAACTCGTCAGGTGAACGCCATAAAAAAATGGTGTAAATAAGCATTTTTGGGCAACTTACATCCCTAAAAGTGTAATACAAAGCGATCAAAAAAGCTTATGCCTCCCAAAATAGTACCAATCAAACCGCCATCTCATCCCGCAAAAAATTTGCCCCTAACTAAAACAATTGGCCAAAAAATAAAAAACTATGCTTCTCAGACTAAAACATGATTTTTTTTGTTTCAAAAATGCTTTTTAGTGTTAAATGTATAAAAAAAACTAAAAAGTAGACATATTGGGTAACTCCACGTCCGTAAGAATCTGCTCTATAAAAATATCACCTGACCTAACCCCTCAAGTAAAAACTGTAAAAGAAATTAAATAAAAACTTTGTCAAAAAGCCATTTTTTTGTCACCTTACATCACAAAAAGTGTAATAGCAAGCAATCAAAAATTCATATGACCCCCAAATAGTGTCAATCTAACCGCCACCTCATCCCACAAAAATGAGCCCCTACATAGGACAATCGCCCAAAAAAAAAAAAAAATATGGCTCTTAAACTATGGAGACACTAAAACATGATTTATTTTTGTTTTAAAAATGATATTATTGTGTAAAACTTATATAAATAAATAAAAAGTATACATATTAGGTATTGCCATCCGTCAAAACCTGCTCTATAAAAATAACACATGACCTAACCCCTCAGCTGAACACATCAAAAAAATAATCAATACGGTGTCAAAAGCCATTTTGTCACCTTACATCACAAAAAGTGTAATAGCAAGCGACCAAAATGTCATATGCACCCCAAGATAGTGCCAATCAAACCGCCATCTCATCCCGCAAAAAATTTGCCCCTAACTAAAACAATTGGCCAAAAAATAAAAAACTATGCTTCTCAGACTAAAACATGATTTTTTTTGTTTCAAAAATGCTTTTTAGTGTTAAATGTATAAAAAAAACTAAAAAGTAGACATATTGGGTAACTCCACGTCCGTAAGAATCTGCTCTATAAAAATATCACCTGACCTAACCCCTCAAGTAAAAACTGTAAAAGAAATTAAATAAAAACTTTGTCAAAAAGCCATTTTTTTGTCACCTTACATCACAAAAAGTGTAATAGCAAGCAATCAAAAATTCATATGACCCCCAAATAGTGTCAATCTAACCGCCACCTCATCCCACAAAAAATGAGCCCCTACATAGGACAATCGCCCCAAAAAAAAAAAAAAAATATGGCTCTTAAACTATGGAGACACTAAAACATGATTTATTTTTGTTTTAAAAAATGATATTATTGTGTAAAACTTATATAAATAAATAAAAAGTATACATATTAGGTATTGCCGCGTCCGTCAAAACCTGCTCTATAAAAATAACACATGACCTAACCCCTCAGCTGAACACATCACAAAAAGTGTAATAGCAAGCGACCAAAATGTCATATGCACCCCAAGATAGTGCCAATCAAACCGCCATCTCATCCCGCAAAAAATGAGCCCCTACATAAGACAGTCGCCCAAAAAATAAAAAATAAACTATGGCTTTCAGAATGTGGAGACGCTAAAAAAAAATTTTGTTCAAAAATGCTTTATTATGTAAAACTGAAACAAAAACCCCTAAAAAGTAGTCATATTTGGTATTGTCGCGTCCGTTACAACCTGCTCTATAGAAATAGCACACAATCTAACCTGTCACTTCAACAATGTAAATAGCAAAAAATAAAAACGGTCCCAAAACAGCAATGTTTTTGCAAATTTTCCATTTTAATCCATTTTTCCAGTAACAAAGCAAGGGTTAACAGCCAAACAAAACTCAATATTTATTGCCCTGATTCTCTTGTTTGCACAAACACCCCATATGTGGTCGTAAACTGCTGTATGGCCAAACGGCAGGGCGTAGAAGGAAGGGAATGCCATATGGTTTTTGGAAGGCAGATTTTGCTGGACTGGTTTTTTGACACTATGTCCCATTTGAAGCCCCCCTGATGCACCCCTACAGTAGAAACTCCAAAAAGTGACCCCATTTTGGAAAGTACGGGATAAGGTGTCAGTTTTGTTGGTACTATTTTAGGGTAAATATGATTTTTGGTTGCTCTATATTACACTTTTTTGAGACAAGGTAACAAAAATAGAAATTCTGAAATTTCATCTCCATTTGCCAATAACTCTTGTGGAACACCTAAAGGGTTAACAAAGTTTGTAAACTGGTTTTGAATACCTTGAAGGGTGTAGTTTCTTAGATGGAGTCACTTTTATGGAGTTTCTACTCTAGGGGTGCATCAGGGGCTTCAAATGGGACATGGTGTCAAAAAAACAGTCCAGCAAAATCCACCTTCCAAAAACCATATGGCGCTCCTTTCCTTCTGCGCCCTGCAGTTTGGCCATACAGCAGTTTACGACCACATATTGGGTGTTCGTGCAAACTACAGAATCGGGGAATAAATATTAAGATTTGTTTGGCTGTTAACCCTTGCTTTGTTACTGGAAAAATGGATTGAAATGGAAAATTTTTCAAAAAATCGAAATTCTGAAATTTTATCTCCATTTGCCATTAACTTTTGTGGAAAACCTAAAGGGTTAATTACGTTTGTAAAATCAGTTTTAAATACCTTGAGGGGTGTAGTTTCTAGAATGGGGTAATTTTTGGGTGGTTTCTATTATGTAAGCCTCACAAAGTGACTTCAGACCTGAACTGGTCCCTAAAAAGTGGGTTTTTGAAAATTTCTGAAAAATTTCAAGATTTTCTTCTAAACTTCTAAGCCTTGTAACGTCCCCAAAAAATGAAATAGCATTCCCAAAATGATCGATACATGAAGTAGACATATGGGGAATGTAAATCAATAACTTTTTTTGGTGGTATTACTATGTATTATAGAAGTAGAGAAATTGAAACTTGGAAAATTGCTAATTTTTCAAAATTTTTGGTAAATTTTGTATTTTTTTATAAATAAAAATGAGATTTTTCGACTTTATTTTACCACTGTTATGAAGTACAATATGTGACGAAAAAACAACCTCAGGATGGCCTGGATAAGAAAAAGCGTTTTAAAGTTATCACCACATAAAGTGACACTGGTCAGATTTGCAAAAAATGGCCAGGTCCTTAGGGTGAAATAGGGCTGAGTCCTTAAGGGGTTAAAAAAAACACACACACACACACACACACACCAACACTGGAACTTTCAGTAGATTTTGGACCTACAGTTTGATGTGTGTTCACACAGAGATTTAAAGGGAAGCTATCACTATAAAAATACAGTGCAATTTACAAACAGTAGAAAAAGGAAAGCAATCCAGCACTTTGTAAAATCTTCATTAACTTTATCGTAGCAAATAATTCACAATCAGATAACCTTCACCCAGACAGCAGTTGTAGTTCACGCATTTTGAACACCAGTGTGTTCTTAGTCGTAACTAAGTGTAGCCAAATCCGGGAAGCCTTATATTTAGTTGTATTAAGTCCCTCCTACTACTCAGGTGAGAACACAGATTGCAAGGCTTCAGAACATAATAAAACCGGTTTTGGTCACACTTACTTACTACATATAATGGGCAAATAAAAATACATTAGTAATAAGGGATGTATGCTCATGCAATTTCCAAAGTCATTAACATTATTTCTTATATACTAAATTAGACATAAATTAGACCTGTGTGAACAATCATAAAATACATAGTAAATTACCTACGTAACTTAACACAATGTTTTTTTCATATGTAGAGATGGTATGGTAAAGCAATGTCTGTCTATACACTAAAAAAGAAAAAAAAAAAAAAACACAAGGGTCCATTTTTAATAATGATACTTTAATTCTGTTTTATGTTCTCTCCAGAGGAATGTCTAGTATTTAATCTAAATATCTAACAAGCCTCTCTTTGTAATATTAACTTTTTAATATCACCTCCTCATGATGAGAGTGTTACTTTCTCAATCTCATATGCTTTGAAGCTTTTTAAATTGTGATCATGTAAATAAATTTAATGTTTGGCTGCATTGGTTATCCCTAGTCTATAAAGGTTCTATATATAGTTTATGTGCTCTAATATCCTAGTTTTAAATTTTCTTGAGGTAGTCTCTACATGCATTAGATCACAATCTGTGCAAAAATAATATAGATTATTCCACTTGTATTACAGTTAATATAACTTTTGATTGGAAATGTCACCTTATATTGTGCATCATGAAAGCATTTTTAGGTAAAACATAATTACTAGTGTTGATCACGAATTATCGAATTGCGAATTTTAATCGCAAATATCGGCACTTTGAGAATTCGCGAATATTTAGAATATCGCAAAATATATTCGCAATTGCGAATATTCGTTTTTATGCAAATTTTTATATGCAAATTTTCTCAAGCAGGAAAATAATGTCATTAGCATAAAAATTCCCATAAAATTTGCATAAACTGGCATGCTAATTTATGCAAATTATTCATGCAAATTTTCACAGTCAAGAAAATAATGACTGGAGATTACGAAATAGCGAATTTTCGAAAATATGGCGAATATTCGCAAAATATCGCAACTTCGAATATTGCCCCTGCTGCTCATCACTAATAATTACACACTTTGCATGGATAGCTACCTCAGTTGGAAAAAACAAGATATTTCAGGGTACATTAACAAAATAACCTAAGAGCACCATACAAAGCAACCGCACATCCTATAAAATCAGATTAATTTATTGAAACACCAAAAAAGACATATAGACAATGATAGACAAGGTATTAAAAATGGATCCACCAAATTGGCCCTAACAGGGACAATAAGAATAAGAAGCTGCACAACTGACAAGGAAGCATGTATCCAACATGAGTGAATTAAATCAAGAATACTATCTCAAATAATGAAAGTCAAAAACATCTATTACATAATAATTGTAGCCTCACAAAGCAGTGTGCAGTTTAAAGATTGAGCCCCTAAGGGAAAAACCTGACGCGTATCGCCATTCCTGACAGATTTTTAAATAGCAGTTGTTTTCTATCCTTTTCATTTACTATTATAAATTCTCTATTCAACAATCAGTTAGGATAGCTCCTTACTTTCAGGCAATTTTTTATTTCCTGACACTCTAGCAAAAATGAGGTATTATCACTACAATTTCTGCTAGCCCTTATCATTTCACCGACTGGAATGGATTTAATGGTATGTGCAGGATGATAGCTATTAGCACTGAGAATGTTATTACCTGCCATTTTCTTACGATATGTCTCTGTCTGGATGATATTATTGGTAATACCTCGAAGTGTGAGATCCAAAAAATTAACCTGACAAGAATTAAAAGAATATGTAAATTTAAGATTATAGGTGTTATCATTGAGATAAGAGATGGAAGCTGGTATTGCACACACATCGCCACTCCAAATCAGGAGCAGATCGTCAATGTATCTGCCATACCAGGTTATCAACTGCAAAAAGGGATTATCATCTGAATAGATATATTTCTCCTCCAAATAAGACATCACTAGGTTTGCAAGACACAGCGAGAATTTGGCCCCCATAGATACTCCATTTTTCTGAACATAAAACTTGTGATCAAATACTTCTGCTCTATAACATGCCCTGCATTTACTTGGTGACAAGTTACCTTTAAAACAGTACTCTCTGGATTGTAAGACACACTTTGCACACTTGAATAGCAATTAATCCTCTCTCCCTCCCCACACCCACAATGATTTCTGGTAGAAAAAGAACATTATTGCTTTTTCTACAATGCAACGTGTTTTACAACACAAATATAATGCACTGAAAAAAAAAAAAACAATTGCAGCAGCAGCTGTCATTATTGTTGTAAAATGCTTTTGCTATAATGCGACATATTTAACATGGACAGATATGATGCACTAAAAAAATGTAGTCTGCAGCAGAATGCCATCTTCATTCTGTAATAGCAATAAGCTAGCAAAATAACCTTCAGGTTTGGAAAAAAAACAAAACACAACTTTCTTTTCAAATTAGGAAAAAAAGTGTCTGCTTTTAAAGTTCTGCAGCAGCTGTAGCTGTATTATAATGCAGTAACTGCAGCTCGAAGGAACTGCCTGTGTTAGCCAGCTGCTCCTTGAAATCTTTCTCTGCTCAAATCTACTATTCTACACAATTATTATTCTTTTTAATCTTTCCCTTCACTGTCCCTGACACTAGAATATAAGCTTGAATGTGACTGTACAGTGTCTCTAAGATTGCTACGCCCATGTACTCTCAATCATAACCCAACACAGCATGATGTTATGCTTCTTCTGCCACCACCTCTTTTGCAGTGGCATACCAGGGTGGTGGCAGGGGGCAGTCCACCCTGGGTTCCAGCTGTCAGAGGGGTGCCGAATGCAAAGAGCACTTCCATCAATACAGATGAAAGCGCTCATTGCTAGAGCACTGGGGAATGGTGGTCCTTTTACTTACTGACTGCTCAGCTTCCTGCGCTCCTTCCCTCCTCTAGGCCCGCACATTCAATGGTGAAGCAGGAAACTGTCTGCTCCCTGCTTCACCATTCAGTCCTGGCACAGATCGCACTGCTGGACTGTGTAGAAGAAGCCTGCAGGCCACAAAATCTGCCTGTGCACTCCTCGCACACAGTGATGTAGCTCTATCTGTGCCTGTAGGGAAGTTATGGAGGTGATGTGATTATCAGGAATGGAACAAGGAGAGCAGTTACTGAGCGGCACGGAGAGGGCATTGCTACTGTTAAGGGGACACAGAGAGGGCATTACTACTGTGAAGGGGCACACAGAAGACATTACTTCTGTGAAGAGGGCACAGTGGCAATAACTACACTGAAGGGGGCATAGAGAGGTGATAACTACTATGATTGGGGCACAATGAGGGAATAACTACTGGGAAAGGGGCACAATGAAGAGATAACTACTGTGAAGCACAATGTGGGCATAACTAATGTGAGGGGGCACAATGTTGGCATAACTACTGTGAGGGGGCACAGTGTGTGCATGACTACTGTAAAGGGGGTAATGAGGGCATTACTACTGTGAGGGGACACAATGTTTTAGCGTATGGGGAGATGCCAGAGAAAGGACCCTCCTTGGGTGCCAAACACCTTAGGCACACCACTGCTGATAAGTCACTTTCCAGCCTGCTGCAGCACTGATTGATTTATACAAGCGAGTTATCAGCCTGTTATCAGGGATAACCCCACCACCACATACACATGCACACCTCCTATCAGGGTCATGTGGGAGTCTTTCTATTATCTCCCTCGTACTTTTTCCCACCGTGCAGTAAAATGCAGACATATTTTAGTGAAATTTGTCATTAACCTGGTTTGTTACAAACCGGTTCGCTCATCCTTAATATGGATCATGCTGCGTAAAATGTAGATTTTTTTTCTTGAAATGTGAAATACATGCTATCTTATTTTTAGAAAAATTTAATAATTTGATCAGTGTATGAAGTGTACGCAAAGTTTTCATGACCTAATAATTATTAGAAAGTAATAATGATCTGTCTATCTATGTCTGTCTGTCTGTATAGCTATCATCTTTTGATGAGGAATATATATATATATATATATATATATATATATATATATATATATATATATATATATATATATTGTGAGGCAGTGACAGGCCTCATGGCTGATAGGAGAGAGCGATGGCAGGTACGTGTCACCGAGGTTGCTGGCCTCGGTGGGGTGAGCCGGATTTTGTTGTCTGCAGCAGCTAGTGCTGTCAGACTCTGTTAGTTAGTTTGGCTGCAAAGCCAATCCGGGCCGGCTCTTACTGGGAGCAGCTAAAGAGTAGGGTGGGTGGCTGCTCCCCACGGTCCAGTCCGAGTTTTGGGCTGGGTTTATAAACTCAGCCAGCACCACCAGCTGGGAGTGTGATTTTCCTGGAGCTGCTAATAGTGCTGGGAGCTGAGGGCTGTTGTTTTGGGACCCACGGCTGGAGCCAAGCTGGAGGGCTCAGACCCCTGTGAAACCGAACAGGCTGCCTGGAAAAGCCGCACGGGTGCGGTGTGTGTGAACAGTGTTGTAGGTGAGTCAGGGACACACTGTGTTAAGTTAGAGCCCAGCCGGGCAGGTGTTTGTTTTGCATTTCATTTATTTATGTTGATGCTGAGACAATAAAGCGATGTTATATATATATATACATATTTCAAAGTAAAATTGAATAAAGCCTGAAATGTTTGCCATACCTGGTAAAACAGTTAATGAGATTCACTGCAGATTGAAGTCAGAATATATAAATAAGTAAACACTAGAGGTAACAATCTGATTTAAAATTCTACCACATGATGTGTGAAGCAACTATATTTACAACATTTTAAATCACAACACATACCAAAACTTTAAAGAAATGAAAATGGACAGCGTGTTTGGTGGGAGGATGCATTAATTTGTTTTTTTTAAAGAAGGGAATACAGCTAGATTGAAAATGTTACCTCTTTCTACAATTTAATTCTGTTCGTGTGCATGATATCTAATAAAAAAATATTATTCATTCAACATTACCATAAAGAAGGCAGGAATGTTCAATCTTATGAAAAGCAGATAAACAGATATGCCTATATGTACCAGAGCTCAAAAAATGTTATCAATCAAACTAACACATAAATTCTGATGTCAGAAGAAAATTGATTGAGGACCATTGCTTCCCATGGTGCAAAAAATGTTTATAAAATATTTTACAATTTGTATCCATAAAGGTTGTACATTATTTTAAATCATAATATACTATGTCCCATCCCAATTTGTAATTAGAAGGATCAGACCAGTTTTATCCTTTTTACTTTTTTCTTTAAATCATTATTATTAGTAGTATTTTCTATCTTTGAATCTTTGTCTTTGAATAATCTTAGCCAGCATGTGGCATACAGTAAATCAGGCAATTAACTCCTCCATACAGTGTAGGTGAAAACTTATTTCTGCATCATATATTTAAACCCGAGCAATACAACAGCATGTGCAGGGCGTAGCTAAAGGTTCATTGGCCCTGGTGCAAGGGTTCAGCTTGGGACCCCAGCTTCTCTCAGTGCTTTGTAGCCAGGGGCAGGGAAGCACATAGCCTTCATGTTCATTGAGGCAAGAATTGAAACAGCACCTCCCCCATGCCAAATTTTTGACCTAACCATTTCCCTCCAGCCAGAGGTGTGACTTTCTATAAAACTGCGCTCTCTATAACACTGGTGTCTTTGGGCCCCCTCAGGCTCCTGGGATGGGTAGCAAGTAGTGTTGATAGAGCATGCTCAGCCGAACACCTTCTTCACTCGAGCCTTCCGATGCTCAGCACATAGCAGTGTTCGGCTGAACACCACATGTGCTCGAGCCGATGTTCGAGTCTCCTCAGTGCACGTCTATTGGTTGCTACGCAGCCATTAAACTTGCATGGAAGTACTGCCACTCACTGTAATACTGTAGTCATGTTGGTTACTGGCATTACAGTGATTGGCTGGCTGGAACGCGTCATCGGGTGCTATATAGCACCCGATGACACATGGTTCAGCTCAAACTTAGTCAGGGCCAGCTGCAGCAGAAGAGACAGATAGTGTAGGGAGAGGAATTGTGTTTTTTTTGGGTACTTTTGATTGTTGAAAGGTGTTTGAGACCCAACAGTTCTTTTAAGGACTATTGTTTTATCTGGCTGTGAAATATATTAACACAACGTGCGCTAAACTGCATGCAATTGTTTGGTTGCTGGTGACAGCAGCGACATTACCTGTGCTACATCTCCTGCATAACGCTGTCCGCTGGTGACAGCAGTGACATTAGGTGCTCTTCATCTCCTGTATAACGTTAGTCACTGGTGACAGCAGCGACATTACCCGTGCTAAATCACCTATATAAAGTAGGCCGCTGGTGACAGCAGCGACATTTCTTGTACTACATCTCCTTATAACGTTTGTGTATCCCAAATAGCTGTGACATTCCTTGTAATTTTTTATTAGCCTCCGGTGACTGCAGCAACATTACCTGTGCTAAATCTCCTGTATAAAGTTAGCCACTGGTGACAGCAGTGACATTACCTGTGCTTCATCTCCTGTATACCATTAGCCGCTGGTGACAGCAGCGACATTACCTATGCTACATCCTATGTATAAAGTTAGCCGCTGGTGACAGCAGTGAAATTACCTGTGCTTTATCTCCTGTATAACGTTTGTAATTTTTTATTAGCCGCTGATAACAGCAGCAACATTACCTGCGCTACATCTCCTGTATAAAGTTAGCCGCTGGTTACAGCAGCGTCATTACCTGCTCTATATCTCCTGTAAAACGTTTGTGGATCCCAAATAGCTGTGACATTCCCTGTAATTTTTTATTAGCTGCTGGTGACAGCAGCGACATTACCTACGCTGCATCTCCTGTATAATGTTTGTGCATCCCAAATAGCTGTGACATATCCTGCAAATTTTTTATTAGTCGCTGATGTCAGCAGCGGCATTACCTATGCTAAATCTCCTGTATAACGTTAGCCGCTGGTGACAGCAGCGACATTACCTGCACTAAATCTCCTGTGTAACAATAGCTGCTGGAGAAAGCAGCAACATTACCTGCACTACAACTTCTGTAAAACGTTAGCCGCCGGTGACAGCAGCGACATTACCCATGCTAGATATCCTGCAAAATGCTTGTGCATCCCAAATAGCTTTAACATTCCCTGTAATTTTTATTAGCCGCTGTGTACATCAGCAACATTACCTGCGCTACATCTCCTGTGTAACGTTAGCCGCTGGTGACAGCAGCAACATTACCCACGCTACATCTCCTGTAAAATGCTTGTGCATCCCAAATAGCTTTGACATTCCCTGTAATTTTTATTAGCCGCTGTTTACAGCAGCGACATTAACCGCGCTACTACTCCTGTGTAACGGTAGCCGCTGGTAATTAACATTAGCCGCTGGAGACAGCAGCAACATTTCCTGCGTACATCTCGTGTATAATGTTAGCCACTGGTGACAGCAGCAACATTATCTGCGCTACATCTCTGGTATAATGTTAGCCGCTAGAGACAGCAGCGACATTACCCATACTACATCTCCTGTAAAATGCTTGTGCATCCCAAATAGCTGTGACATTCCCTATAATTTTTTATTAGCCGCTGGTGACTGCAGCGACATTACCTGCGCTATATCTCCCGACTAACGTTTGTGCATCCCAAATTGCTGTGATATTCCCTGTAATGTTTTTTTTTTTAGCTGCTGGTGACAGCAGTGACATTACCTACGCATCATCTTCTTTATAGCGTTAGCCGCTGGAGACAGCAGCAACATTACCTGCGCTACATCTCCTGTATAAAGTTAGCCGCTGGTGACAGCAGAGACAATACCTGCGCTACCTCTCCTGTAAAACGCTTGTGCATCCCAAATAGCTGTGACATTCCCTGTAATTTTTTATTAGCCGCTGGTAACAGCAGCGACATTACTTGCGCTACATCTCCTGTATAACGTTAGCCGCTGATGACAGCAGCAACATTACCTTCGCTGTATCTCCTGTCTAATGTTTGTGCATCCCAAATAGCTGTTATTTTCCCTGTAATGCTTTTTTTTTAGCCACTGGTGACCGCAGTGACATTACCTGCACTACATCTCCTGTATAACGTTAGCCGCTGGTAACAGCGGCGACATTACCTGCGCTACGTCTCCTGTGTACTGTTAGCCGCTGGTGAATAACGTTAGCCGCTGGAGACATCAGTGACATTACCCACGCTACATTTCCTTTGTAACGGTAGCCGCTGGTAATTAACGTTACCCACTGGTGACAGCAGCAACTTTAACTGTGCTACATCTCCTGTATAACTATAGCTGCTAGTGACAGCAGCAACATTATCTGCGCTACATCTCCTGTATAACACTGTCAAAGTCACACCAGTGCAACCAGTTGGTCGGTTGGATTGCAGCAGATAATGCTTCCAGTAGGTTTAGCACCACCCTGTCTTCCACAAAGTCCAGTCTCAGTAGCCAAGAGTCTGGTCAACAGAATCCTCACCCTGATCCTCCCTCCTCACACCATGGAGATTCTTGGCAAACAAGTTATCTTACACGCCGATAATCCAAGGAGCTCTTTTCATCTCCATTCCTTGATTTGGCCCTCTCGCCAAGCCCGCTTGAAGAGGGAGATGAGGAGATCTTGTGCACTGATTGCCAAACTCTTGACCATCCACAGTCAGAAAAAGATAACGGTTGGGAACAGCAATTAGTGTTTCACGAGGTGGATGATTATGATGAAACACAGTTGCCAATAAGTCAACCGCAATTAGTGTCTCAAGAGGTTGATGATGGAGATGAGACACAGTTGTCGATAAGTGAGGTTGTTGTTAGGTCAACAAGTCAATAGGATGACCAGAGTGGGGAAGGGGAAACAGAGGTGGTGGAGGATAAAATCACTGACCCAACCTGGGAAGGTGGCAAGCGGAGCAAAGCTAGCAGTACAGAGGGGGAGGGATCTGCAGCACCGCAACAGGCTGGAAGAAGCAGTGGGGAAGCAAAAGGGAAAAGGCGGGCCACACCAAACAGGTCAGCAACTGTTCCCTGGAGCACCCCCTTGCGGCAATCTCCCTGAGCAGGGGAGTGAAAACTAACAACCCCACCACCACCAGCATGATATGCCGCATGGCATCAAAGCACCCTAATAGGTGTGCTGAGTGCCTGGGTCTACAATCAGTGTCTGTGGGTCATACCTCTGCCTCCTCTTTCCCTGTGTTACGTGTCGGCCAATCCCCTGTACAAGACGCAGGCCCAGATGCCTCCCACCCTGCACCTGAACCTTCGCAAGCACCATCATCTAGCACATCCACTTCTGTGTTCCAGCGCAGCGGAAAGATGTCCATACCCCAGGCCTTTGAACAAAAGTGCAAATACCCAGTCACCCACCCACAGGCCATAGCACTAAATGCTCACCTTTCAGAAATTGCTGGCCCATGAAATGTTGCCAATTAGGCTTGTGGACAAAGAGGCTTTCTACAGCCTGATGACGGTGGCTGTCCCTCGTTAATCAGTCCCCAGCTGCCAGTATTTTTCCCGGTGTGCTGTCCCCGCCTTACTCCAGCATGTGTCCCGTAACATTATCCGTGCCCTTACCAACGCAGTTATTGGGAAAGTCCACTTAACGACTGACAGATGGACAAGTGCTTGTGGCCAGGGACGCTACATTTCCCTGACAGCACAATGGGTGAATGTTGTGGAGGCCGGGAGCGAGTCGTACCCAGGGATGGCACAGGTGCTACCGACGGTAAGTATTGCGGGCCCTACTTCCATCAGGATTTCCGCCACCACCCATATTAGTGGCTGCAAACCCCCCTTCTCCTCCTCCACGTCCACCTCTGAATTATCATGAGAGTTGAGCGAACACCTGGATGTTTGGGTTCGTTCGAGAAGTTCGGCCGAACTTCCCGAAAATGTTCGGGTTCGGGATCCGAACTCGACCCGAACTTCATCCCGACACCCCACTGAAGTCAATGGGGACCCGAACTTTTAGGCACTAAAAAGGCTGTAAAATATTCCAGGAAAGGGCTAAAGGGCTGCAAAAGGCAGAAAAATGTAGATAAATCCCCTGCAAACCAATGTGGATAGGGAAATTAATTAAAATAAAATAAAAATTAAGCAATATCAATTAGAGAGAGGTCCCATAGCAGAGATTCAGGCTTCAAGTCACCCACCAATTGAGAAGGCCACTTTCAGTTACTTAGGCCCCAGCAACCAGACAGAGGTCAGAGGTCGCATAGCAGAGAATCAGGCGTTATGTCAACCACCAATGGAGAAGGCCACTTTTAGATAATTAGGCCCCTGGCACCTAGACGGAGGAGAGGTTCATTCAACTTTTGGTTGCACCGCAATATAATGGTAAAATTAAAAAAGAGGATTCTATAAAGAAGTGCCCCGGAGTACAAGAATATATGGTTGAGGGGGAGGCAGTTATAAATGTCTATTCTGCAAAAGGGATGGACAGGTCCTGTGGGATCCATGCCTGGTTCATTTTTATGAATGTCAGCTTGTCCACATTGGCTGTGGACAGGTGGCTGCTTTTGTCAGTAATGACGCCCCCTGCTGTGCTGAATACACGTTCAGACAAAACGCTGGCCGCCGGGCAGGCCAGCACCTCCAAGGCATAAAAGGCTAGCTCTGGTAGCGTGGACAATTTGGAGACCCAGAAGGTGAATGGGGCCGAACCATCAGTCAGTACGTGGAGGGGTGTGCACACATACTGTTCAACCATGTTAGTGAAATGCTGCCTCCTGCTAACACGTTCCGTCTCAGGTGGTGGTGCAGTTAGCTGTGGCGTGGAGACAAAACTTTTCCACATTTCTGCCATGCTAACCCTGCCCTCAGAGGAGCTGAGGACCTCTTGCTCCTCCTCTGCCTTTGACTTGGGCTTCCATTTGTTCCCCTGTTACATTTGGGAATGCTCTCAGGAGCGCGTCTACCAGCGTGCGCTTGTACTCGCGCATCTTCCAGTAGTGGGCCCTGGCTGGCCACATTTGTACCTGGCCTCTGCTGTTGCAAAAAACCTCCCTCTGAGGCACTTTAAACAGACTGGCCTGAAAGTGCTAAAAATGACCCCTCATCCTCCTCCTCCTCCTGGGCCACCTCCTCTTCCATTATCGCCCTAAGTGTTTTCTCAAGGAGACATAGAAGTGGTATTGTAACGCTATTAAGGGCGTCATCGCCACTGGCCATGTTGGTGGAGTACTCGAAACAGCGCAACAGGGCACACAGGTCTCGCATGGAGACCCAGTCATTGGTGGTGAAGTGGTGCTGTTCCGCTGTGCGACTGACCCGTGCGTGCTGCAGCTGAAACTCCACTATGGCCTGCTGCTGCTCGCACAGTCTCACCAGCATGTGCAAGGTGGTGTTCCACCTGGTGGGCACGTCGCATATGAGGCGGTGAGTGGGAAGGCCGAAGTTACGCTTTAGCGCAGACAGGCGAGCAGAGGCAGGATGTGAACGCCGGAAGCGCGCACAGACAGCCCGCACCTTATGCAGCAGCTCTGACATGTCAGGGTAGTTGTGAATGCACCACCAAATTCAGCACATGCACCAGGCAAGGGATGTGCGTCCCAGAGCTGCGACGAGATTTCGCCCATTATCGCACACCACCAGGCTGGCAATTAAAATTCACCCCAGAACAAAATCTATCCTGTGACGGACACTATTGAACTTGGCCAGACACTGCTGAAACCACTGATTTATGGTATTGCTATTTTGACAATTGAATTTCACACCAGAAAAAAATATACCCTTTTACGGACAGATTTAAACTAGGCCTGCAACAGCTGGAACACCAGATTCAGGGTATTGCTATTTTGACAATTAAATTTCACCCCAGAAAAAAATATACCCTTTTACCAACTTATTTAACCTCCTCTGAACCGCCGCACGCAGATACGCGTGATCGCGGCGGCCCAGTTATTCCTCGTTGACGCTTTGGAGCGTCATCTTGCAAAAGGCGAGATTTCTTGTGCGAGCGCCCGAATACTCACAGGATTGCGTCGTGAGGAAGTTTAACTTCCGCCTGCCAGCGCTGATCATGCTAAGGCAGGCTGTAATAGTTAAAAAACAATCGCATATCAGACGCTGTTTTGTTAACAGCGTCTGAAATGCTTTCTGCCTTCTCCTCTAGTGGTCCCTTTTGCTTGGGACCAGCAGAGGAAACATATGTAAGTGCAGCAATCACCACACAGACCCCTCCCCCACCCCCCATCCACCCCCCACCCCCCTTCATTGATTAACCCCTGATCACCCCATGTCATCCCCCTGATCACCCCGTCACCCGCCTGTCACCCCCCCATCACTAATCACCCCCTGTAAGGCTCATTCAGACGTCCGTATGTGTTTTGCGGAACCACGGATCTGCGGATCCGCAACGCACGGACACCGGCAATGTGCTTTCCGCATTTTGCAGATCCGCACATTGCCAGAACTATATAGAAAATGCCTTTTCTTGTCTGCAATTGCAGCTCCGCAAATGCTGATGCGGAGAGCACATAGTGCATAGTGTGCTCTCCGCATCACCGCCGGCCCCATTCACACTGAATGGGTCCGCATCTATTCTGCAGAATTGCGGAATAGATGCGGACATTTTTGCGGACATGTGAATGGGGCCTTACTTCGCAAGCACTCCTATGTCCTTTCCCCTCAATTTTTTTTTGCACATTTTTGGGCAAAGATTTTTTCATCCACATTGATCGATGCGAATGAAGAAAACTGTGCCATTCATTTTTTCTTTCAGCCCAGAGGCTAAATGGAAAAAAAAAACTCATTACCCGTATGCTCAATATAAGGAGAATAGCAGAAACTCCTAATGCTGGCCATACATGTAATGATTGCGGAGACACTCAATTGCCAGGGCAGTACAAACACCTTGCATGTGACCCCATTTTAGAAAGAAGACACCCCAAGGTATTCTGTGAGGGGCATGGCGAGTACATAGAAGATTTTTTTTTGGCACAAGTTAGCGGATATTGATTTTTATTTTATTTTTTCTTACAAAGTCTCATATTCCACTAACTTGTGACAAAATATAAAATTTACATGAACTCACCATACCCGTCACGGAATACCTTTGGGTGTCTTCTTTCTAAAATGGGGTCACTTGTGGGGTATTTATACTGCCCTGGCATTTTAGGGGCCCCTAATGCGTGAGAAGTCGTTTGGAATCCAAAAAATGCGCAAAAATGCCCTGTGAAATCCTAAAAGGTACTCATTGGAATTTCGGAACTTTGCGCATCTTGGCTGCAAAAAAGTGTCACTCATGTGGTATCGCCGTACTCAGGAGAAGTAGGGCAATGTGTTTTGGGCTGTATTTTTACATATACCCATGTTGGGTGTGAAAAATATCTCTGTAAATGACAACTTTTTCCATTTTTTTATGCAAAGTTGTCAATTTACAGATATCTCTCTCACGCAGCATGGGTATATGTAAAAATACACCCCAAAGCACATTGCCCTACTTCTTGTGAGTACGGCGTGACACTTCTTGTGAGTACATGTGTGACACTTTTTGGCAGCCTAGATGCGTAAAGGGGCTGAAAGTCCAACAAGTACCTTTAGGTTTTACAGGGTTGCTCAAAATTTAGCCCTGCCCAAAATGCCAGAACAGTAAACACACCCCACATATGACTCCATTTTGGAAAGAAGTCAACCCAAGGTATTCGCTGAGGGGCATATTGAGTCCATGAAAGATTTAACTTTTTGTCACAAGTTAGCGGAAAGTGAGACTTTGTGAGAAGAAGAAAAAAAGTCAATTTCCGCTAACTTGTGCCAAAGAAAAAATCTTCTATGAACTCGCCATGCCCCTCAAGGAATACCTTGGGGTGTCTTCTTTCCAAAATAGGATCACATGTGGGGTATTTATACTGCCCTGGCATTTTAGGGGCCCTAAAGCGTGAGAAAAAGTCTAGAATCCAAATGCGTAAAAATGCTCTCCTAAAAGGTACTCATTGGAATTTGGGCCCCTTTGCACACCTAGGCTGCAAAAAAGGGTCACATGTGGTATCTCCATACTCAGGAGAAGTAGGGCAATGTGTTTTGGGGTGTATTTTTACATATACCCATGCTGGGTTAGAGAAATATCTCTGTAAATTGACAACTTTGTATAAAGTCTATGATTTACAGAGATATTTTGTCACACACAGTATGGGTATATGTAAAAATACACCCCAAAACACATTGCCCTACGTCTTCTGAGTACGGCGATACCACATGAGTGACACTTTTTTGCAGCCAAGATGCGCAAAGGGGCCGAAATTCCAATGATTACCTTTAGGATTTCACAGGGCATTTTTACGCATTGGATTCCAGACTTCTTCTCACGCTTTAGGGTCCCCAAAAATGCCAGAGCAGTATAAATACCCCACAAGTGACCCCATTTTAGAAAGAAGACACCCCTGGCTATTCCGTGAGGGGCATGGCGAGTACATAGAAGTGGTGTCATTTGGGGGGTATTTATACTATCCTGACATTCTAGCACCTGAAGAATGTTTCAGATGCTCAGAAAGTCAGAGCTGCTTCAAAATGCGGAAATTCACTATTTTGCACCATAGTTTGTAAATGCTATAACTTTTACCAAAACCAATAAATATACATTTATTGCATTTTTTTTATCAAAGACATGTAAAACAATAAATTTAGAGAAAAATTTATATAGAAATGTAGTTTGTTTTAAAAAATTTTACAACCGGAAGCAAAAAATGTCATTTTTTTGCAAAAATGTCATTACATTTTTATTAATATCAAAAAAAGTTAAAATGTCAGCAACAATGAAATACCACCAAATAAAAGCTCTATTAGTGAGAAGAAAAGGAGGTAAAATTAATTTGGGTGGTAAGCTGTATGACCGAGCAATAAACGGTGAAAGTAGTGTAGTGCAGAATTGTAAAAAGTGATCTGGTCATTAAGGGTGTTTAAGCTAGGGGGGCTGATGTGGTTAAACTAGGCCTGCAACAGCTGGAACACCAGATTTACTGTATTTCTATTTTTGCTACTGAGTTTTAGAGATGGCCCGAACTATCCGCCGGCGAACAGTTCCCGGCGAACATAGCTTGTTCGCGTTCGCCTCAACGGGCGAACACATGCGATGTTCGGTCCGCCCCCTATACATCATCATTGAGCAAACTTTGACCCTGTACCTCACAGTCAGCAGACACATTCCAGCCAATCAACAGCATACCCTCCCTCCCAGACCCTCCCATCTCCTGCACAGCATCCATTTTAGATTCATTCTGAAGCTGCAGTCTTAGTGAGAGGAGGGAGAGTGTAGTTGCTGCTGATTTAATTGGGAAATCGATAGCTAGGCTAGTGAATTCAGTGTCAACTCCAGTCCTGAAAGACTCATCTGATCTCTGCTGTAAGGACAGCGTCCTGACAGCACCCCCAAAAGCCCTTTTAGGGCTGCAACATTAGTCTGCTTTTTTTCCCTTTATATACATATTGCAGTTGCCTGGCCTGCCTGTGTGTGAGGAGCTGCAGGCCCACAGACTGTAGTGTGCCCACTGCCAGTGCCCACCCCTGTCATCCCATGTGACACAGGACTTTGCATCAAAAAAGGCACTTAATTTTTACACTTTAATCTAAGGTTAGTTGCCTGCCAGTGTGTGTCAGGCTGACTTCCACTGACTGTAGTGTGCCCACTGCCAGTGCCCACCACTCATACCGGCTGGCACAGGACTTTGCATAAAAAAGGCATTTAATTTTTACACTTTAGTGTAATTTCAGCTGCTTGCCTGCTGCTAGTGTGTGTCAGGCCGACTTCAACTGACTGTAGTGTGCCCACTGCCAGTGCTCAACCCCTGTCATCCCGTGTGGCACAGGATTTTGCATAAAAAAGGCATTTAATTTTTACACTGTAGTCTAATTTCAGTTGCTTGCCTGCTGCTAGTGTGTGTCAGGCCCACTTCCACTGACTGTAGTGTGCCCACTGCCAGTGCCAACCACTGATACCGGGTGGCACAGTAACTTGCCGATAAATAAGGCATTTCATTTTTAGACAGTAGTCTAAATTCAGTTGCTTGCCTGCTGCCAGTGTGTGTCAGGCCCTCTTCCACTGACTGTAGTGTGCCCACTGCCAGTGCCAACCACTCATACCGGGTGGCACAGTAGCTTGCCGATAAATAAAGCATTTAATTTTTAGACAGTAGTCGAAATTCAGTTGCTTGCCTGCTGCCAGTGTGTGTCAGGCCCGCTTCCACTGACTGTAGTGTGCCCACTGCCAGTGCCAACCACTGATACCGAGTGGCACAGTAGCTTGCCGATAAATAAGGCATTTAATTTTTAGACAGTAGTCTAAATTCAGTTGCTTGCCTGCTGCCAGTGTGTGTCAGGCCCTCTTCCACTGACTGCAGTGTGCCCACTGCCAGTGCCAACCACTCATACCAGGTGGCACAGTTGCTTGCCGATTAATAAGGCATTTAATTTTTAGACAGTAGTCTAAATTCAGTTGCTTGCCTGCTGCCAGTGTGTGTCAGGCCCGCTTCCACTGACTGTACTGTGCCCACTGCCAGTGCCAACCACTGATACCGGGTGGCACAGTAGCTTGCCGATAAATAAGGCATTTAATTTTTAGACATTAGTCTAAATTCAGTTGCTTGCCTGCTGCCAGTGTGTGTCAGGCCCTCTTCCACTGACTGCAGTGTGCCCACTGCCAGTGCCAACCACTCATACCGGGTGGCACAGTAGCTTGCCTATAAATAAGGCATTTAATTTTTAGACAGTAGTCTAAATTCAGTTGCTTGCCTGCTGCCAGTGTGTGTCAGGCCCGCTTCCACTGACTGTACTGTGCCCACTGCCAGTGCCAACCACTGATACCGGGTGGCACAGTAGCTTGCCGATAAATAAGGCATTTAATTTTTAGACAGTAGTCTAAATTCAGTTGCTTGCCTGCTGCCAGTGTGTGTCAGGCCCTCTTCCACTGACTGTAGTGTGCCCACTGCCAGTGCCAACCACTGATACCGGATGGCACAGTAGCTTGTCAATAAATAAGGCATTTAATTTTTAGACAGTAGTCTAAATTCAGTTGCTTGCCTGCTGCCAGTGTGTGTCAGGCCCGCTTCCACTGACTGTAGTGTGCCCACTGCCAGTGCCATGCAATAAATAGAAAAAAGGGAGAGAGGGGGACAGCGCCTCCTGTGTGGGACCGTTTGGTATAGGGAGTATAACAATAATATAATGTCCTTACCAGATGCGGTTGTGAGGAAGTCACAACCGCTTGTAATGCTCTGCTGGTATTGCCCGACCAGCGTCCGGGGTTTTGCCTTGCTGCAGCCTCTTGTTCCTCCCACTGGTAAAGCGGTAGCAGGTAGATAAAAAAGGTAGATAAAAAAGGAAAAAGATTTTCAGGCGCTGCTTGGCTGGAGACAGAAGACTGGAGTAGTACTGGAATTACTGCTTTTATTATGTCAACGCGTTTCGGGGGTTTGCTTCCCCCTTCGTCAGGACAATGTAAAAAATGCAGACATGATACAGAATTACATGCGATTTTAAAAGACATTTTGGCGCGCTCTGTGCGTGCAGGGGAGGGAAGGAGGGAGGGGAGGGGAGGGGAGCCACGCCTTTCGGCGGGACTAACTATCTGTTTTAGGTATCTATGGGCTGTGGGATCCCGGAGGAAGTGCGGGCGTGTGGTCCGCCCCTAATGACGTAAGCTGGTGACGTATGGGATCTCCCTAGGCTTCCCTGAGACGGCTCGTATTCTTATGTGTGGAGTTGGGGCTGTCGCGTTGTGATTGGTACGCCCACTGTTCTTATCCAAACCCTCCTAAGCTTCAAGGTACCGCCGTTAATTCAAAGAGATAGATGTCTAGTAATTATGTCGCTTGTAATTCGACACAATGAAATGTGCAGTGATTTTAAAATGGGAGCTAATTATACTATTTAAAATTCACCAGGTGAGGTAAGAATTAGATAAAGTACATATAGGAAACACATTGAGACTTCAAGGGGACGTTTGTGAAAAAGAAAATAAAGAGTGGAATAGAATAGGTGAGCAATATACACATATATATACACAAATATGGGTATATCAGTAAAAAATAAAAAATGTTAATAATAATGGATTACGTGAACTATGTATAAAATGCACACACCTACACATATGTATATACACGCCCATACATATATATACTGTGGGAATTAGCTTTTGATAGAAGCAGGATTGCCCTGCTGGCGGACAGTCAGAGACAGTGACACACAGGGTTAAGTCCAACAAAGTTCCACTTTATTGTGGTATCAGCAGCAAAAACAAAATACGGCCTTTACATCTCAGGCAAAATACAAAACAAAACCGGCTCGTCTGAGCGCTGACTAACAGTATCGTACTCACTGTCCTAGGTACGGTTTGGTCAGCTCTGTAGTTCACCACAGATGCACACTCCCATGCAGCAGCATGTCAGTTCCAGATCTCCCTTGCTCACTCTGATCCTGCATCTTTATGCAAGTGCTACAGGTGCATCTAATTAGGCAGCCCACACTTGTCAGAAGTGGACTGTGGATTGGGGAACCCGCCCACTCTTCCCCAATCCAAAACTCCAGGCCCTATACTGGCTTTTCCACAAAGCCACCTCAGGAAAGCATGAGCTTTCCACTACATACTGGGCAATCCCTGGAGCTAAGCAGCATATGACAGGATTCTGGGGAAAAATACCTGCCATCAATCACTTTTCCTGTCACTGTCTCACATACCCTCCCCTCTGTTCGAACCTGTGGGGTCGGACATTTTTGCTACCAGACAGTGTGTTCTCGACAGAGCGTCTGCATTTCCTTGTAGCTTCCCTGCTCTGTGCTCAACGGAAAAGTTAAAATTTTGTAAAGTGAGAAACCACCTAGTCACCCGTGCATTTCTCTCTTTCTGCTGGCACATCCATGTAAGTGGAGAGTGGTCGGTGACCAACCTAAAGCGGCGCCCCAACAGATAATACTTAAGGGATTCCAAGGCCCACTTGATCGCTAAGCATTCGCGCTCCACAATACTGTAATTTTTCTCAGCGGGAGTAAGCTTCCTGCTCAGATATATAACAGGATGTTCCTCACCGTCAATCTCCTGTGATAATACTGCACCTAGTCCTACATCAGACGCATCAGTCTGGACTACAAACTGCTTTGTGAAGTCTGGTGTGACTAGGACCGGTTGTTTACACAGTGCCACTTTTAATTCTTGGAATGCCTTTTCTGCCTCGACACTCCACTTGACCATGACTGACTTACTTCCCTTAGTAAGGTCTGTTAACGGGGCTGCTATACTGGCAAAGTGAGGAATAAACCTGCGGTAGTACCCTACAATGCCTAAAAAGGCTTTTACCTGCTTCTTGGTTACAGGACGTGGCCACTGCTGAATAGCGTCAACCTTATTCATCTGGGGTTTTACCACTCCCTGCCAATTATGTACCCTAGATAACGTGCTTCTTCCATCCCCAAAGTACACTTTTTAGGGTTTGCTGTCAAACCCGCGGCTCTGAGAGAATCTACTACCGCTTGTACTTTTGGTAAGTGGCTCTCCCAATCTTCACTAAAGATAATTATATCGTCCAAGTATGCTGAAGCATACCGACGATGGGGTTTAAGGACTATATCCATTAATCTTTGAAAGGTCGCTGGAGCCCCATGTAACCCAAAGGGCAAGCAGACATAATGGTAGAGCCCATCTGGGGTAACAAATGCAGTTTTCTCTTTGGCATTATCAGTGAGAGGGACTTGCCAGTAGCCTTTGGTTAGGTCAAGAGTGGAGAAATATCTAGCACGTCCCAGTCTCTCAATGAGTTCATCAACCCGTGGCATAGGATACGCGTCAAACTTTGATATGTCATTCAACTTTCGAAAGTCATTACAAAAACGTATCGTGCCATCGGGTTTAGGAATCAACACTATGGGACTGGACCAGTCACTTTTTGATTCTTCTATCACACCTAGGGCTAACATTTTCTTGACCTCCTCAGATATGGCTTGTTTACGGGCTTCAGGGACCCTGTAAGGTTTTAAATGGACTCGTACATGTGGTTCAGTAACAATATCATGTTTAATGACATTTGTCCGTCCTGGCAACTCTGAAAACACGTCAGTGTTCCTCTGCACGAACTCCTTGACCTCCTGTCCCTGTGACTTTGACAAGGAGTCTGACACACGCACTTCTGGAGTTCCACTGCAGAGGGCGCTCACTGCTGACAGAGTTTCTCTGTCTTTCCAGGGCTTAATAAGGTTCACGTGATATATTTGTTCTGGCTTTCTCTTACCAGGCTGGTACACCCTATAGTTTACCTCACCCACTTGGTCAATTATCTCATATGGCCCCTGCCACCTAGCGAGAAATTTGCTGTCTACAGTGGGCACTAAAACTAACACTCGGTCCCCGGGATTAAAGGTTCTTACTCTAGCGGACCTATTATATACCCGACTTTGGGCCTCCTGAGCCTGTTCTAAATGCTCTTTAACAATTGGCATAACAACAGCAATTCTGTCCTGCATCAGCGAGATATGTTCTATCACACTCCTGTAAGGGGTGGGCTCTTGTTCCCAGGTTTCCTTTGCTATGTCCAGTAGACCACGTGGATGTCTACCATACACAAGTTCAAAGGGAGAGAAACCTGTGGATGACTGAGGAACTTCACGAATAGCAAACATGAGATATGGCAAAAGACAGTCCCAATCCTTCCCGTCCTTGCTGACCACCTTCCTTAACATACTCTTTAGAGTCTTATTAAATCTTTCTACGAGTCCGTCTGTTTGTGGGTGATACACAGATGTACGCAGGTGTTTAATTTTTAACAGTTTACACAGCTCCTTCATGACTCTGGACATAAAGGGGGTGCCCTGGTCGGTAAGAATCTCTTTAGGTATACCGGTACGGGTAAACATGTTAAATAATTCTCTCGCTATAGTTTTAGAGGAGGTGTTTCGTAGAGGGAATGCTTCAGGATACCGGGTGGCGTAATCCAGCACCACCAGGATATACTGATGTCCCCTTGCAGACTTTACTAATGGACCAACCAAATCCATGGCAATCCTATCAAAAGGAACTTCTATAATAGGTAGAGGAACCAGTGGACTCCTGAAATTTGGCATCGGCGCAGTCAGTTGGCACTCAGGGCAGGACTCACAGTACCTTTGTACCTCAGTGTACACCCCAGGCCAGAAAAACCTTTGTAAAATGCGTTCTCTGGTTTTATCACAGCCTAGGTGTCCACCAAGCACATGCTTATGAGCTAGATCTAATACCATTCTACGGTAAGGCTGTGGCACCACAAGCTGCTCAACAACTTCCCCACGTATTTTATCAACCTGATACAACAATTCTTGGTTAATAGCCATGTGGGGAACATTTTATCAGCACCTGGAAATTGAGGCACACCATTTATGACCTTGACATTCTCCCTGGCCTTTACTAGTGTGGGATCTCGGTGTTGGGCTGTGCCAAAATTATCCCGGGATACCTCTAGGTCAGGAATATCCCCACTTTCCTCTGGTTCCTCTGTCTCACCAGCAAGAACCTCTAAAGGAAAGTTGTGTTCAGTGGTCACCCCTATGGCTGGCACCTCAGCATCCTGGTCAAAGGGTACAGGGTTTATCACAGGGCACACATTGTTGTCATAAGGGACCCTTACAGTGGAGCACACACTTCTCATCCCCCACAAGTCCCAGAACAATGGAAAGTCTCTCCCCAGGATCACACTGTGCATCAGAGACTTGACCACGCCCACTTCATGAGAGGCAGTTCCGCATTCAGTCTCTAGTGTGATCAAGGCTGTGGGATATTCTTTAGTGTCCCCGTGAATACACAATACCCCAATTAAATGTCCTCTGAATGCTGCGGGGTCTACCAGACTGGCATGCACCAAGGTAACCAAACTGCCAGAGTCCAATAGAGCATTAACGCGACATCCATTTACTTGAATAGCACACATTTGTTGTTCAGTCTCAGACACAGTTTCAGCTGAACAAACAGGCCGTGCAAACAGAGACAGCCGTCTGGCTGTATCACACTCCATAGGCTCAGTGGTCAGGGGACAGCTTGCAGCAATATGTCCATATCCATGACACCGCCAGCACTGTATGCGGCCTTGGTCCCCAAATCTAGAACCAGTTCTGGACATCTGGGTCCCACTGGGACCTTCAGTCAATAAATCCCCGTCTGAGCCACCACCCTTAACGGCACTTTTAACCCCTTTTTGAGAAGGAACAGTCTTACCGGAAGATCCGCGTGTTTTGCTGTTCCGAGGGTTAGGGTGTCCAGGAGGCACTTCTTGGAGTAGATCCTCAGTTGCTCTGTGCCTTTCAAGTAGGTTGACCAGCTGATTGGCGTCTGTGGGGTCTCCTTGTCCGACCCAGCGCTGGATCCTAGGAGGTAAGGAACGGATGTACTTGTCCAGTACCACTCTCTCCACGATCTGTGCCGGGGTTGCCTCCTCGGGTTGCAGCCATTTTCGTACCAGGTGAACAAGGTCATACATTTGTGACCGGGCAGGTAGGTGTTCTACATAAGTCCAATTGTGCACCCGTCGCGCCCGGACATGCATGTTAACCCCCAAACGGGCAAGGATTTCACCCTTTAGCCTGGTATAGTCCTTAGCATCCTGTGCACTCAGGTCAAAATATGCTTTTGCGGTTCTCCCGTTAGGAAAGGAGCTACCACCTCAGCCCACTGGTCAGCAGGTAACCTCTCGCGTTCTGCCACACGCTCAAACACTACGAGGTAAGCCTCGACATCATCAGTGGGGGTCATTTTCTGTAACGAGGACTGTACTGCAGCACGAGCCTTTGAAAGCGGCTCAAGAGGCCTCTGCATTCTCTCTGCCACAGTCTGGATCTGCTCCTGCAGCTGCCGGTTTATCTGCTGCTGTTCCTTTAAGGCTAGCCTGTTGGCTTCCACTAGCAAGGCATTTGTTTCGGCCTGGGCACGCATGGCTTCCTCATGCACCCGCTGCTGAGTGGCGCTGGCTTCTTGCAAGGATGTGCTGACCTGAATTTGGTTGGCAGCGGCCTGCTGGAGGCTAGCATTCACCTGAAGCAACTGTTTAACTAGTTCCTCCATATCAACAGTCTTTTCTGATAGCCTTGTTGCAGCTTTTACCCAGGACATCCACTTTGAAGTACTCTCAAAGTTTTATTAGCGTGGTTGCCCCTAGCAACCGGTTTCAGCCAGGCGCTGTTACAAGTCCATTTATTTTGTGTATGTCTCTTTAAGACTGTGCCCGCATCCGACACCATATGTGGGAATTAGCTTTTGATAGAGGCAGGATTGCCCTGCTGGCGGACAGTCAGAGACAGTGACACACAGGGTTAAGTCCAACAAAGTTCCACTTTATTGTGGTATCAGCAGCAAAAACAAAATACGGCCTTTACATCTCAGGCAAAATACAAAAACAAAACCGGCTCGTCTGAGCGCTGACTAACAGTATCGTACTCACTGTCCTAGGTACGGTTTGGTCAGCTCTGTAGTTCACCACAGATGCACACTCCCATGCAGCAGCATGTCAGTTCCAGATCTCCCTTGCTCACTCTGATCCTGCATCTTTATGCAAGTGCTACAGGTGCATCTAATTAGGCAGCCCACACTTGTCAGAAGTGGACTGTGGATTGGGGAACCCGCCCACTCTTCCCCAATCCAAAACTCCAGGCCCTATACTGGCTTTTCCACAAAGCCACCTCAGGAAAGCATGAGCTTTCCACTACATACTGGGCAATCCCTGGAGCTAAGCAGCATATGACAGGATTCTGGGGGAAAAATACCTGCCATCAATCACTTTTCCTGTCACTGTCTCACAATACACATACACATATATACATATGTATAAGCGTACCCGCTGGGCAATGTTGATTACAGGATTGTTTCACTCATTTCATTTAAACCGTACGGGGTCAAGGTGTCTAGTTGGTATATCCAGAAGACCTCACGTTTTTGCAACTTGTCAAAGCGGTTGAGGGGGTTTTCTGGGATTTGTTCTATTGGGGTTACTTTTATGGTATGTTTACTTTTT
The DNA here is from genome assembly GCA_033119425.1 of Bufotes viridis. NCBI lineage: Eukaryota > Metazoa > Chordata > Amphibia > Anura > Bufonidae > Bufotes > Bufotes viridis. The sequence goes on from CM065593.1 coordinate 252,979,118, forward strand.
TCGCGGGCAGTAGTACAGTGTCGAGATAAACCGTGTTTTAGGTACCCACGCTGTATGTTGGATCTGTGCTGTTTCATACGACAATGTAGGGCCTGTGTGGTGCGGCCCACGTACTGTAGGCCACATGCGCACTCAATTAGATATATGATGTAGGTGGATTGGCATGCCAGGTATTGTTTTATTGGAAATGTCATCTCATTTCTATTTGACATAAACATTGTTTGGTTATGTGTACTAATTTGGCAGCATAGGCATCGTTTCGATCTACATTTGTGGCTCCCAGTTATAGATGGAGTAATCTGACTGTTTTGTTCTTTTATATGCTGTTTTGGTTTGCTGGGAGCTAGGACGCCCTTAATGGTGGGGGCCCTTCTGTAAGTGATTTTTGGATTTCGGGGAAGATGTTTAGATAGGTGAGGGTCACCCAGTAGTATATGCCAGTGTTTGGCAAGGATTTCCCTAACATTTTTATTGGAGGTGCTGTATTGTGTGACAAAATTTACTCGGAATTCATCTACTTGATTCTTATTGGATACCATGAGGCATTCCTCCTGGGTGGTAGATATGGTTTTTTTCATTGCGTTTTTTAAAAGTTGTGCTGGGTAATTTTTGTCAGAGAATCGTTTCTGTATGATGCGTACTTGTTGTAAAAAATCTTTTTTGTTTGTGCAGTTTCGCCTTATTCTTTTATATTGACTGTATGGGATATTTTGGAGCCATTTTTATGATGAAAACTTGAGTAATGTATGTAGCTATTCGTATCCACGGATTTGAAGTAAGTTTTAGTAGATATGGTATTATTATTATTAGAAATTAGGATGTCTAAAAATTCTATTTCTATCTTACTGAACTTGGGGCTGAAAGTGATGCCCCATTCTGTAGTGTTTAGAGACTGGCTGAATGCTGTTGCAGTGGTCTCATCTCCGTTCCATATGATGAACAAGTCATCTATGTATCGCTTGAAGATTTTTGTATGTTGGATGGTTGATTATATAAGTTTCCTCAAACTCCCCCATGAAAAGATTGGCAAAGGACGGCGCTACCCGAGTCCCCATGGCGGTCCCTTTACACTGGTGGTATATGTTCCCATTATAAATAAAATAGTTGTTTTCCAGGATGAAGCGTAAACTGTTTAATAGGAAATTTATTTGGGGGTTTGAGGTTGATATCACGTTCCAAAACTGATTTGACACACTCCAGACCCAGATCGTGTCTAATATTGGTGTAAAGGGATGTAACGTCCATAGTTAGGAAAGCGTATGACTCTTGCCAGCTTATAGTTGTTAGTTCCCTAATGAGCTGGCTGGAGTCGTGGAGATAACTAGGAAGATTTTTAACATATTGTTGTAAGTGTATGTCCATGTACTGGGATAGGTTGCTAGTTGCACACTTTGTGTTTGAGATGATCGGCCTACCAGGTGGATCTTCAAGGCACTTATGAATTTTTGGCAGGCGGTAAAAATATGGGTTACATGGGGTTTTTGGTAGTAGAAAATTCTTTTCTTTTTTATTTATGTATCCACTAGTGAATGCTTCTTTTATTAGGTTAGTAAGGTTTTTACTTATGTTCGGAAAGGGGTTGTGTGAGATTTTTGTGTAGTAGGTAGTATCACAGAGAATTTTTTGGGCCTCTTTTTCATAATCACTATAATTTTGGATGACTATGGCTCCCCCTTTGTCGGCTGGACGGATAATTATGTCTTGGTTGTTTTTGAGGGTATTTAATGCATTTTGTTCAGATTTAGTGAGGTTACCTTTGTGATTCCATACACTCTGCTCCTGGGTGATTGTTTTTAGATCTGAGGATATTAGGTCGAAGAAAGTGGGAATATGATGACCTTGGCTCTGTAATGGAAAAAAGTTAGACTTTGGACGTACTTCTATGTGTCTAAAGTTCTCATCTGTCTTATTATCATCTTGTCTATAGGGGTCTTTATCCTTCACGGTACTCTGCCCATATGATTGTTGGTGTTCTAGGTCAAAATGTCTCTGGATCGTTAGATTTCTCCTAAATTTTTGAATGTCGATAAAAAGTTCGAAGGGGTTGATTTTGTTATGTGGACAAAAAGATAGTCCCTTCTGTAGTAGGTTATTTTCGTGTAGACTAAGTTGGTATGAAGACAGATTGAATATTTTTACAGTCTCGTTTTTATCTTTATTGTAAACTTTTTTGATGTTTTTGTAGGTATTTTTGGGGATGTTTGGGTTTAGTTTGTTTTCCCTCTTTTTTGCTCCTCCTCTTTTCCCTCTATATCTAACTTTCTTTTTATTGGTGTGGGTTTGAAATATTTTGTTATCTGCTGATAGTTTTTTGGAATAGCACCTTTTTCTCTGGCCATGTCTAAAAAATTATTATGGGACGTGGTTGGTGGGGACAGTTTGCGAGTTTGGCTTAGGAATGGGACTATGCCTTCTGTACCTGAACCTGTATTGTCCACAAGAAAAATGTTTTCCTGGTGCTCCATATGGGGTTCTGGTGTTGGAGATAGATGCAAGGAGAAGTTGCATTCTATTTCAGGTGTATTTTTCTTTTCAGTGGGTTTAGTATTCAAATTGGTAGAAAAGTTTATCAAGTTTATTTCAATGTCAGGATTGGTGTGGGTATCGATATTGGTATACATAGATTGCCGTCTAGCTTTGTACTCCTCATATTTAGATCTAAGGGTTCTAAACTTCTCCATAAATTCATCCGTGGTAATATCCGCTTTTTTGGGACTTTGAGGAGGGATCCTCTCTGTTTGTATAGACCGGTAATCTGTGGATACTGTAATGTTTTTAGTTTTATCTTGACAGGGACTGGTATGTGTTGTGGATGGTGAACTGGTGGTAAGTGTATGGCGAGGTTTAAGTTGTCCTAATTGTGTTTCAGCAGTGCAGTAATTTGGGTCTGGGATTTGATTTTTCTGTTGTGGTGGTGCTCTCCTGTTATTGGGCTGGTGGGCTGGGTACCGGGACTTATTTCTTATTTCATATGTACGGATGTTCTCTGGTGGTTTGGTGTTATTAGTTCTACTCCCACTCGGTGCTAAATGTGATTTAGTGTTTCTAGGTTCTAGTAGTTCTCTTTGAATTAACGGCGGTACCTTGAAGCTTAGGAGGGTTTGGACAAGAACAGTGGGCGTGCCAATCACAACGCGACAGCCCCAACTCCACACATAAGAACACGAGCCGTCTCAGGGAAGCCTAGGGAGATCCCATACGTCACCAGTTTACGTCATTAGGGGCGGACCACACGCCCGCACTTCCTCCGGGATCCCACAGCCCATAGATACCTAAAACAGATAGTTAGTCCCGCCGAAAGGCGTGGCTCCCCTCCCCTCCCCTCCCTCCTTCCCTCCCCCTGCACGCACAGAGCGCGCCAAAATGTCTTTTAAAATCGCATGTAATTCTGTATCATGTCTGCATTTTTTACATTGTCCTGACGAAGGGGGAAGCAAACCCCCGAAACGCGTTGACATAATAAAAGCAGTAATTCCAGTACTACTCCAGTCTTCTGTCTCCAGCCAAGCAGCGCCTGAAAATCTTTCCTTTTTTATCTACCTTTTTTATCCCACTGCCAGTGACAACCACTCATACCGGGTGGCACAGTACCTAGCACGCGTAGTACCACTTATCTAAAAAAAAAATGACAGGCAGAGGCCAGCCACCCCGCAGGGGCCGTCGTGGTCGTGGTGCTGTGATTTCCACTGTCCCTGGAATAATGCCCAGTTTTCAGAGGCCACGTACCCTGAACCCGAAAAATTCAGAGGACGTAGTTGACTGGCTTAGACAGGACACCCAATCTTCAACAGCTTCCGCTAAGAACCTTGACGCACCATCCTCCTCCAGCTCAGCTTCGGTCACCTGCTCTCAAGTTACCACGCACCCGCCCGTCGCCACCACCACCACTACCACCACAGCCACCACAGCCGCTTCACTTGATCCGTCAGAGGAGTTATTTACACATCAGTTGGATGCAATTAATGATGCGCAACCATTATTGCCAGATGATGTAGATTACAGGGATATGTCTCAGTCAGGCAGGATTACACACATGGACGTACAGTGTGATGATGATGATGATGATGTTGTACCCGCTGCTGCTTCCTTTGCTGAGGTGTCAGATACAAATGAAGCGGTTGATGATGACGATGTGTCCACGGATGAGAGAATGAGGAGACGAGTTGGAAGCAGGGGAGTTCGTCGCAAGGAGTTAGTGGCACAGTCAGACAGCATGTATCGGCACCTTTGGTCAGCCAGACAGCACGCCAGTCAACGCATGCTGTTGCCACCACCAGAATGCCGTCATTGCAAAGCTCAGCAGTGTGGCATTTTTTTTGTGTGTCTGCCTCTGATAACAGCAATGCCATTTGCAACCTGTGCCAAAAGAAACTGAGTCGTGGGAAGTCCAACACCCACCTTGGTACAACTGCTTTGCGAAGGCACATGATCTCACATCACAAACGCCTATTGGATCAACACATGAGTACAAGCAGCACACAAACTCAAAGCCACCATGCTCCTCCTGGTCCAGCATCTTCAGCCACGTAAACCACTGCTGTCCTCTCTGCCCCCTCTCAACCACCTGCCACTCTATCTCTCACCTTCAGCAGTTCCTGCTCATCTGCCCACAGACAGGTGTCTGTCAAGGACATGTTTGAGCGTAAAAAGCCAATGTCACAGAATCACCCCCTTGCCCGGCGACTGACAGCTGGCTTGACGGAACTCTTAGCCCGCCAGATTTTACCATACCAGCTGGTAGAGTATGAGGCCTTCAAAAAATTTGTCGCTATTGAGACACCACAGTGGAAGGTACCCGGACGAAATTTTTTTTTCAAAAAAGGCAATCCCAAACCCCTACCATGTCATTGAAAAGGAAGTCATGGCATCTCTGGCATACAGTGTTGGGACAAGGGTCCATCTGACCACTGATACCTGGTCTGCAAAGCACGGTCAGGGCAGGTATATCACGTATACTGCGCATTGGGTCAACCTGCTGACGGCTGACAAGCATGGAATGCGTGGCTCCGCAGCGGAGTTAGTGACACCACCACGACTTGCAGGCAGACCTACTGCCACCTCCTCTACTCCTACTCCATCCTCTTCGATATCCTCCTTGGCTGAGTCCTCTTCTGCTGCGGCGTCTGGCTGCACATCAACTGAATCCCCTCAGCTCCCCAGGGGTTATTCCACATCCCGGATACGACAGTGTCACGTTGTCTTGGGGTTGACTTGCCTGAAAGCAGCCACACAGGACCAGCACTCCTGTCCGCCCTGAACGCACAGGTGGATCAGTGGCTGACCCCGCACCAACTGGAGATCGGCAAAGTGGTGTGTGACAATGGAAGCAATCTGTTGGCGGCATTAAATTTGGGCAAGTTGTCACATGTGCCGTGCATGGCACATGTGTTGAATCTCATCGTACAACGTTTTGTGTCTAAGTACCCAGGCTTACAGGATGTCCTCAAGCAGGCCAGGAAGGTGAGTGGCCATTTCAGGCGTTCCTACACGGCCATAGCGCACTTTTCCGATATTCAGCGGCAAAACAACATGCCAGTGAGGCGCTTGATATGCGACAGCCCGACACGTTGGAATTCAACACTCCTAATGTTCGACCGCCTGCTCCAACAAGAAAAAGCCGTCAACGAGTATTTGTATGACCGGGGTGCTAGGACAGCCTCTGCGGAGCTGGGAATCTTTTTGCCACGTTACTGGACACTCATGCGCAATGCCTGTAGGCTCATGCGTCCTTTTGAGGAGGTGACAAACCTAGTCAGTCGCACGGAAGGCATCATCAGCGACCTCATCCAATTTGTTTTCTTCCTGGAGCGTGCCCTGCGAAGAGTTCTGGATCAGGCTGTAGATGAGCGTGAAGAGGAAGAGGAAGAGTTGTGGTCACAATCACCACCAGAAACAGCCTTGTCATCATCGCTTGCTGGACCTGCAGCAACTCTGGAAGAGGAGTATGAGGAAGAGGAGTCAGAGGAGGAATGTGGCGGCTTTGAGGAGGAGGAAGACCAACCACAGCAGGCACCCCAGGGTGCTCGTTGTTGTCACCTATCTGGGACCCATGGTGTTGTACGTGGCTGGGGAAGAACAGACCGTCAATGACATCAGTGGGGACGAGGCAGGGAAATGAGTAGCTCTGCATCCAACCTTGTTCAAATGGGGTCTTTCATGCTGTCATGTCTGTTGAGGGATCCACGTATAAAAGGATGAAGGAGAACGATCTGTACTGGGTCGCCACGCTACTAGACCCCAGTATAAGCAGAAAGTGGCAGAAATGTTACCAAATTACCGAAAGTCGGAAAGGATGCAGCAGTTCAAAACCAAACTAAAAATATGCTTTACACAGCTTATAAGGGTGATGTCACAGCACAACGGGAATCTAACAGGGGAAGAGGTGAGTGTAATCCTCCTCATACCACGGCGGCAAGGACTGGACGATTTACAGATGTGTTGTTGATGGAGGACATGCGGAGCTTTTCAGTCCTACTCATCGCCACAGCCCTTCGGGATCCAGCCTTTGAGAACGACTCGACCGACAGGTAGCAGACTACCTCGCCTTAACAGCAGATATCGACACTCTGAGGAGCAATGAACCCCTTCACTACTGGGTGTGCAGGCTTGACCTGTGGCCTGAGCTATCCCAGTTCGCGATAGAACTTCTGGCCTGCAATGCTTCAAGTGTCCTGTCAGAAAGGACCTTCAGTGCAGCAGGAGGCATTGTCACTGACAAGAGAAGTTGCCTCGGTCAAAAAGTGTTGATTACCTCACCTTCATAAAGATGAATGAGGCATGGATCCCGAAGGGACTGACAGTGGGGATACGTTTGACTAACAAAAGGCCTGATTACATGCCTTGGCCTCAAAATGGTCCTTACGCTGCTGTATTTAATGTCTGCATACCGGATGACTTTCGTGAATTCTCCACCACCAACTAGGGTTCAAGCCGCAATGTTTTAGTCACTTTTCTGCCTGGAAAACATAAATTTTTCCGGCCGCTGCTACAATAGCGGCTGCAACAGTGCCATTATTTTTCAGGCATGTGTACATGCCTAATTTTTCTGTCCTATGGTGCAGCACTGTGGCTGCAAAAACAAACCAAAAAAAAGGCACATACAAGTGTCAATTCCCCTTCGTGATCGTTACCTTGTTGTGGTGAAGGGGCTTGCGTATCACAATGAAGCAATCATCATCACCTCTATAAGTGTGTTGGCAATGTTGCCACACCCCAGATGATAAGGCCGTTGCTTCATTATGGTCAGACCAAAAGCGATCGGACCGCTGGATAATATTTCATAGAAAAACATTAATTTACCTTTTTTTTATATGTTGTATGGGTTTTTAATACATAAAATAAAAATCATAATAAAGTCTCTTAATAGTTTATTAGAAATGATGCAGGCAATTAAAAAATCCCCATCAATTCCAATACAAAGCAAGTACAGAGCTCAGAACTAAATTATTTCATGATGTCGTAATGGTTCGCTAATTCGACAATGGTTAATCAATTCGACCGGATAGGGTCCGTAACAGGGATTAAACTGATAGGAATAGTACTAGTTAAGACACCACTCATATAGGGTGTCACAGCACATTGCTCTGTGCACGCGCAGTGCCCCAATTTGGGAGTAAGAGGACCGACCAAGCTGCTTTTTCCATCTCCCGGTTCCTGAAATCAATTCAGTTTAGTGTATGAGAGTTTGGTCTGTCACTGTGAAGGCAGTCGACGGTACCCGGCCTAAAAATTTTTTCACAAAAGGCAATCCCTGATATGGGACGTAACAGGGATTACAGAAAATACCACTCATATCGGGTGTGACAGTAAATTGCACGGCGCAGACGCAGTCACCGTGGTTTAAAACAGAGTGGAGGGAGCCAGCGTTTTTTCAACCATCTCCCCGTTCGAAAAATCTATTCAATAAATGGCCCCCAGATTGGGGACGTTAGAGGGATTAAACTGATGAGAATAGTACTACAGAAAATACCACTCATATCGGGTGTGACAGTAAATTGCACGGCGCAGAGGCAGTGACCGTGGATTAAAACAGAGTGGAGGGAGCCAGCGTTTTTTTAACCATCTCCCCGTTCGAAAAATCTATTCAATAAATGGCCCCCAGATTGGGGACGTTAGAGGGATTAAACTGATGAGAATAGTACTACAGAAAATACCACTCATATCGGGTGTGACAGTAAATTGCACGGCGCAGACGCAGTGACCGTGGTTTAAAACAGAGTGGAGGGAGCCAGCATTTTTTTTAACCATCTCCCCGTTCGAAAAATCTATTTAATAAATGGCCCCCAGATTGGGGACGTAAACTGATGAGAATAGTACTACAGAAAATACCACTCATATCGGGTGTGACAGTAAATTGCACGGCGCAGACGCAGTGACCGTGGATTAAAACAGAGTGGAGGGAGCCAGCGTTTTTTCAACCATCTCCCCGTTAGAAAAATCTATTCAATTAATGGCCTCCAGATTGGGGACGTTAGAGGGATTAAACTGATGAGAATAGTACTACAGAAAATACTACTCATATCGGGTGTGACAGTAAATTGCACGGCGCAGACGCAGTGACCGTGGATTAAAACAGAGTGGAGGGAGCCAGCGTTTTTTTAACCATCTCCCCATTCGAAAAATCTATTCAATAAATGGCACCCAGATTGGGGACGTTAGAGGATTAAACTGATGAGAATAGTACTACAGAAAATACCACTCATATCGGGTGTGACAGTAAATTGCACGGCGCAGACGCAGTGACCGTGGATTAAAACAGAGTGGAGGGAGCCAGCGTTTTTAACCATCTCCCTGTTCGAAAAATCTATTCAATAAATGGCACCCAGATTGGGGACGTTAGAGGGATTAAACTGATGAGAATAGTACTACAGAAAATACCACTCATATCGGGTGTGACAGTAAATTGCACGGCGCAGACGCAGTGACCGTGGATTAAAACAGAGTGGAGGGAGCCAGCGTTTTTTTAACCATCTCCCCGTTCGAAAAATCTATTCAATAAATTGCACCCAGATTGGGGACGTTAGAGGGATTAAACTGATGAGAATAGTACTACAGAAAATACCACTCATATCGGGAGTGACAGTAAATTGCACGGCGCAGACGCAGTGACCATGGATTAAAACAGAGTGGAGGGAGCCAGCGTTTTTTTAACCATCTCCCCATTCGAAAAATCTATTCAATAAATGGCACCCAGATTGGGGACGTTAGAGGGATTAAACTGATGAGAATAGTACTACAGAAAATACCACCTATCGGTGACAGTAAATTGCACGGCGCAGACGCAGTAACATGTGCACGCAGTAAATTGCACGGCGCAGACGCAGTGACCGTGGATTAAAACAGAGTGGAGGGAGCCAGCGTTTTTTTAACCATCTCCCCGTTCGAAAAATCTATTCAATAAATGGCACCCAGATTGGGGACGTTAGAGAGATTAAACTGATGAGAATAGTACTACAGAAAATACCACTCATATCGGGTGTGACAGTAAATTGCACGGCGCAGACGCAGTGACCGTGGATTAAAACAGAGTGGAGGGAGCCAGCATTTTTTTAACCATCTCCCCGTTCGAAAAATCTATTCAAGAAATGGCACCCAGATTGGGGACGTTAGAGGGATTAAACTGATGAGAATAGTACTACAGAAAATACCACTCATATCGGGTGTTACAGTAAATTGCACGGCGCAGACGCAGTGACCGTGGATTAAAACAGAGTGGAGGGAGCCAGCGTTTTTTTAATCATCTCCCCGTTCGAAAAATCTATTCAATAAATGGCACCCAGATTGGGGACGTTAGAGGGATTAAACTGATGAGAATAGTACTACAGAAAATACCACTCATATCGGGTGTGACAGTAAATTGCACGGCGCAGACGCAGTCACCGTTCGAAAAATCAATTCAATTCACCTTTTGGGGACCCTTGGTGTTGTACGTGGCTGGGTGGAGGAAGAAACCTTCAATGACATCACCGGGACGTGGCTAGCTTGGTATCCAACCTTGTGCAAATGGGGAATTTGCGGTTGTGCAAATGAACTGTTTGCGGTGCATTAAAAGGGAGTTTGGTCTGTCAATGTCAGTGAAGCGGGCGTAACCCTTACACTACCTGATCGATACAACATCATACCTGATCGTATACACACACTGGATGTTTTAAAGCACGTTATTCCAAACAATTTAGGAATGTTAGTTGATTTATGCCCTTTATGGATTAAAACCCGACTCTGCGTCCACTACGTAATTTTCCATGGGAGTTTTGCCATAGATTCCCCTCCGGCATGTCACAGTCCAGGTGTTAGACCCCTTGAAACAACTTTCCCATCACTATTGTGGCCAGAAAGAGTCCCTGTGGGTTTTAAAATTCGCCTGCCAATTGAAGTCTATGGCGGTTCGCCCGGTTCGCCCGTTCGCGAACATTTGCAGAAGTTCGCGTTCGCTGTTCGCGAACTGAAAATTTTATGTTCGCGACATCACTACTGACTTTCACCCCAGAAAATAATATATCCTTTGACGGACACTAGGGAAATTGTTCAGTCACAGCTGGAACACCAGATTCAGGGTGTGGCTATTTTGGCAATTAAATTTCACCCCAGAACAAAATCTATCCTGTAAAGGACACTATTAAACTTGGCCAGCCACAGCTGGAACACCAGATTTACGGTATTGCTATTTTTGCAACTGTATTTCACCCCAGAAAATAATATATCCTTTGATGGACATTATGAAACTTTTCCAGTCACAGCTGGAACACCAGATTTACGGTATTGCTATTTTGGCAATTGAATTTCACCCCAGAAAATTATCTATCCTTTGCCGGACACTATTAAACTTTGCCAGCCACTGCTGGGACACCAGATTTAGGGGATTGCTATTTTGGTAATTGAATTTCATCACAGAAAAAAATCTATCCTTTGCCAGACAGCAGACAGTATTACACTTGGCTAGCCATAGCTGGAACACCAGATTTAGGGGATTGCTATTTTGGAAATTGAATTTAACCCCTTAACCACCTCAGCCCCCCTAGCTTAAACATCCTTAATGACCAGGCCACTTTTTACAATTCTGCACTACACTACTTTCACTGTTTATTGCTCCGTCATGCAACTTACCACCCAAATGAATTTTACCTCCTTTTCTTCTCACTAACAGAGCTTTCATTTGGTGGTATTTCATTGCTGCTGACATTTTTACTTTTTTTTGCTATTAATCAAAAATGACCGAAAATTTTTGCAAAAAAATAACATTTTTCACTTTCTGTTGTAATTTTTTTTTTTTTAACTACATTTCTACATATTTTTTCTCAAAATTTACTGTTCTACATGTCTTTGATAAAAAAAAAATCCAATAAGTGTATATTTATTGGTTTGGGTAAAAGTTATAGCGTTTACAAACTATGGTGCAAAAAATTGAATTTCCGCATTTTGAAGCAGCTCTGACTTTCTGAGCATCTGAAACATTCTTCAGGTGCTAGAATGTCAGGATAGTATAAATACCCCCCAAATGACACCACTTCTATGTACTAGCCATGCCCCTCACGGAATAGCCAGGGGTGTCTACTTTCTAAAATGGGGTCATTTGTGGGGTATTTATACTGCCCTGGCATTTTAGGGGCCCCTAAAGCATGAGAAGAAGTCTGGAATCCAAATGCGTAAAAATGCCCTGTGAAATCCTAAAGGTACCCAAATAAGGCTATTTTAGAAAAAAGACACCCCAAAGTATTCGCGGAGGGGCATGGTGAGTTCATGTATAATTTTATTTTTTATCACAAGTTAGCGGAATATGACACTTTCTGAGGAAAGAAAATATAAAGTTTCCATTTCTGCTAACTTCTTGCAAAAAAAATAAAAAATCTTAGACGGACTCACTATGCCCCTCAGTGAATACCTTGGGGTGTCTACTTTCCGAAATTGGGTCATTTGTGGGGTGTGTTTACTGTTCTGGCATTTTGGGCAGGGCTAAATTGTGAGCAGCCATGTAAAACCTAAAGGTACTCGTTGGAATTTGGGCCCTTTGCACCCAGGCTGCAAAAAAGTGTCACACATGTGGTATCGCCGTACTCAGGAGAAGTAAGGAAATATGTTTTGGGGTGTATTTTTACATATACCCATGTTGGGTGAGAGAAATATCTCTGTAAATTGACAACTTTGCATAAAAAATGTAAAAAGTTGTCGTTTATAGCGATATTTCTCACACAAAGTATGGGTATATATAAAATACACCCTAAAACTTATTGCCCTACTTCTCCTGAGTACGGCAATACCACATGTGTGACACTTTTTTGCAGCCAAGATGCGCAAAGGGGCCCAAATTCCCATGAGTACCTTTAGGATTTCACAGGGCATTTTTCCGCATTTGTATTCTCACGCTTTAGGACCCCTAAAATGCCAGGGCAGTATAAATACCCACAAGTGACCCCATTTTGGAAAGAAGACACCCCAAGGTATTCTGTGAGGGGCATGGCGAGTTCACAGAAAAAAATTTTTTGGCACAAGTTAGCGGAAATTGATATATATATATATATATATTTTTTTTTTACAAAGTCTCATATTCCACTAACTAGTGACAAAAAATAAAATTTTACATGAACTCACCATACCCCTCACGGAATACCTTGGGGTGTCTTCTTTCTAAAATGGGGTCACATGTGAGGTGTTTGTACTGCTCTGGCATTTGAGGGTCTCCGCAATCATTACACGTATGGCCAGCATTAGGAGTTTCTGCGATTCTCCTTATATTGAGCATATGGGTAATGAGATTTTTTTTTTCCTTTCAGCCCCTGGGCTGAAAAAAAAAAAATGAACGGCACAAATTTTTTCATTCGCATCGATCATCGTGGATGAAAAAATCTCTGCCAAAATCAGTGACTGCGGTACGGTGGGCTGGGCGCTAACTACCTAACAAGTAGCTAACTAACTGCGGTGATAAGGGACCCTTATGCCCCATTCACACGTCCGCAATTCTGTTTGCGGAACGGAATTGCGGACCCATTCATTTTTATGGGGACAGACTTTGTCCGGCTCGGATCCGAAAAAATTTATAAATTTGAAGACAATTTTGCATTTTGTGGCAAATCATGAGTTTTTTCTATATTTTATTTGTTTTTATTTACACCGAAATACATGGAAATTAGATGAAAATAATTAAACTGCTTTTTAGTCGCAGTCCAGAAAATATGCAGCGATTCTGTAACAATTGAAGTAAAATAGTAACTAGTGATGAGTGAATCGTAGTCCAATTAGAATTTCAGGATCAATTTGATTATCCGCAAAGCAGAATTCTCTCATGCTTTGCGGTAGCCAAGCGATTTAAACTGAAATAGTGTTACAAATGTGATGACGTCATCTCGGGCTGCGCAAGATTTTGTGTCAGACCATTAAGCAAGATAGGAGCGGCCTGCCCGTTTCGAGCAAATTAATGAGGTAAGTATTATTTTTTTTTTTTACACTGTATTATTTATATCAGATCATTATATCAATCATGTATGAATGCGGCATATGAAGGGTACAATGATAAGGAGTGGCAAAACACCACTCACCACAGGCACTACATACAGTGATTAGGAAAGACTTTATTTACAAAATATTACTTTCGCGCAGTTCAGGGACAGATTATTCATAGTATAGGAATATGATAGGGAGGGATTATCCACACTATAGGGAGAGAGCAGGGGACAATTACACAGTGTAAAGCCTAAGTAATAGGAGCTATACTTTTACTCCTTGATGCACTAATTGGTGTTACTAAAAGTGATCTATTACTACATGTTTGCATTCTTTTATACATAAGTAATTCCATTAAACCTTGATTCTGTTATTGGGGTGTAATTGAGGTCTGATACTACAGATTTTGTTATGTTCATGTTCTTTTATACATAAGTAAATCCGTTAATTCTTGATGGTCTAATTGGGCTGAAATTGTGGCCTAATACTACAAATTTTGGGGTGTTCACGTTCTTCTATATATAACTCAATCCGTTAATCCTGAATTGTGTAATTGGGGAGAAATTGCGGCTTGATAATACAGATTGTAGGGTGTTCACATTCTTTTATACATAATTTAATCCTTCTTAATTGTGTAATTGGGGAGTAATTGCAGTCTGATACTACAGATTTTGGGGTGCTCACGTTCTTTTACATATAAGTACATCCATTCATCCTTGATTCTGGGGTGAAATTGCGGCCTGATACTACAGATTTTAGGGTGTTCACATTCCTTCATACATAAGTAAATCCGTGAATCCTTAATTGTGTAATTGGGGTGAAATTGCTGCCTGATGTTACAAATTTTGGGGTGTTTATGTTCTTTTATATATAAATACATCCATTCATCCTTCATTCTGGTGTGAAATTGCGGCCTGATACTAAAGCTTTTAGGTTGTTCACATTCTTTTATACATAAGTAAATCCATTAATTGTGTAATTGGGGTGAAATTGTGGTCTGATATTACAGATTTTAGGGCATCCACATTCTTTTTCACATAATTCAATTCTTTAATTTCTAATTGTGTAATTGGGGTGAAACTGTAGCCTGATACTACAGATTTTAGGGAGTTCACGTTCTTTTATGCATAAGTAAATCAATTCATTTTTCTTTCTGGGGTTAAATTGATCCCTGACACTACTGCTATTTTAAATTTACAGGTACTGTTATAGTATAGTATGTTTGACAGACAGGTGCCAGGCCCTTCTAAGGGAACAGGCAGTAGCTAAAATGTTTCTGGAGCTGCCAGAAGTAGCAGCAGAAGAACGGGGGTGGTAGCAGCAGTCACACCGACAGGCCAGATCTGCCAGTGTAATCCAGCGGTTGTGTTTTGCCCAGAAACCCAGCTGTCCTTGAATGGTTGACTCAGTCTTTAACATCATCTCAACTGACATTAGACATTTCCAGCCAGGAGTTAGTGGGTTCCTCTGACATCAGTGGAGCACCGACAGGGTGGTGTTTAGGGGTCTGGACCCCCCCCCCATCCAGAACCATTCATTTTATTTATTTTTATCCCTCTGGGCAACACCGCCGATCACCACATGCAGCGCGGCCCTGGTTCTAATTGTGGGTGGCAGTGGGGATGCAGTAGGAGATGAGCGCTTGCATTGTGGAAGAGCTCATCTCCATATTCATCTGTATCACCATCCTCAGGACAGCGATACATATCAATGTGCTGTGGCAGGGCAGGGGAGGGAGAGGCGTCTCCCTTCCCTGTTCTTCTGATAGGCTGCAGGCACTAGTGCCTGCAGCCTATCAGAGGCCGGCTCAGGCAGCACACAGGCCGGAAGAGGTCTGCATTGCATTGCTGCTAGCCTTATGAAGGTAAATATTAGTGGTTTTTTTTGTTTGTTTTTTGTTTTTATAGATTGCACATTTTAGGGACACCTGGTGGCATTTTTTTTTTTGGGGGAGCACTATGGGAGAATCTGGTGGAATTTTTTTACTGCCCCATTTTGGGGGGCACTATGGGGCATTTGGTGGCACTATATGGGTATTATTTGGGGACACCATGGGGGAGTTGAGCATTATGGGGGCGTTTATTTCCAGCCTATTTGGGGGGAGCACTATGGAGGAATCTGGGGGCATTTTTTCACTGCCTCATTTGGGGGGGCACTATGGGGAATCTGGTGGCTCTAAAGGGGCTTTTTATTGGCATATTATGGGGGGCACTATGGCTTCTGGTGTCACTAAGCAATGAGGGGGCATCTGGTGGCACTAAGAAGGGGCATTTTTTTTGCTGGAAAATTATGGGGACATTATGGTAAAGAGGAGCACTATGGGGGCATTTGGTGGCACTAAGAAGGGGCATTTTTAACTGGCACATTATGAGGACACTATGGGAGAGAGAGAACTGTGGGGGCATCTGGTGGCACTAAGAAGAGGGATTTTTTACTGGCATATTATGGGGGCATCTGGTGGCACTAAGAAGGGAGATTTTTTACTGACACATTATGAAGGGAACAAAGAAGGGGCATTTTTACTGGCACATTATGGGGGAGAGGAACACTATAGGGGCATTTGCTGGGGGCACTACGAAGGGGCATTTTATACTGGCAAATTATTGGGGCACTATGAGGAAGGGGGAGAGGAGCACTACAGGGGCATTTACTTTGGCAACATATAGGGGTATTTTATACTGGCATACATTATGAGGACATTAGCTCAACTGTGGGAACTAAGCAGGAGTTTTTCTTGTACTGTCATATTATAAGGAGAATTATTACTACTAGGGGGCATAATGGTGAGCTTTACTACTACTGGGGGCTATGGGGAACATGATTACTAGTATGGACACTATGGGGGCATTATTACTAAGTGTGCTCTGGCAGAGAATTATTTCTATTGGTGGGAATTTGGGAAGCACTGTTACTTTGGTGGGCACCCTGACACAGTATCAGCTTAGCACAATTATTTTTGGGGACAATATGTTTATACTATTAGTGTCAGGGATACTATTTACTAGGAACAGTTATTTTTTTTAGAGCACGGTAATTGTTGTAATTGTTGAAGGGGGCACTATCTTTGTGGTACTAATATTTTTCAGGGGACAGTTTCTGCAGTATAGTATTGGGGAGCACAGCGGGCACAGTATTGGAGGTGGCAGGATGGGGTGTTCAGAAGATGTGAAGATAATGGAAAAGTGGGAAACTAATGTCTGTTTGTCAATATCTGCAGAGATGGGAGATGGCTTAAAAATCATCATGGCGGTCTGGTCTGAATGGAGAAGATGAGAAAATAGAACGTCTACATCAAAGGTGACATCTCTGGATGTAGGAGGTATGTGGCGCTATGTAGGAGAGGATATGCTTTGGCTCCTACCCCTGCCATTTGCATAAAGAGGATTTAGAGCTAGGTGAGGATGGCCAAGGGGGCGGCAGGCCACGGGCGGGTGGCGGATGGTGGGGGGACCACAGGCCTTGAGCAGGAACTGGGGAGGGCGGAGAGTTGAGGAGCTCCCTGGCTGTAGCCTGCTGTTGTCTATTGTATAATGTGAAGCAGGCAGTGTAGCCAGGACAGGCCCTCCCCTCTGTATGATGTGTAGAGCCAAGCTCCTCCACCCGGACCTACACATCTTTAATATCACGCAGCTCCTCCTTCACTTCTCTTTTGGTGCCTTCAGGACTAGGAGGGAGAAAGTGAAACTGCAACAGCTCCTGCCACGGAGCTACATGGAGGGCAGTGTGAGTACAGGAGCTTTATGTTGGGGCCCTGTATGGTGGAGGATTGGGTACAGTGTGTCTATGTAGTTTTAGACTGAGACTCCTACCTTCATCCTCAACAATATTATTTCAGCTGTACAGTGTTTGTTGGGAGTGACCTATTATATGTAGGCTTGGCTAAGAAAAATGGACGGGGCCCATTTTTTTTCACCACACACTTTTTTTTTATTTTCAGACCGCCCCTAGACAAAATTTCTGGGTGCTACTGACACCAGACTTAGTTGGCACAGCCCCAAAACAAGCTCTGTGCCTCCATGTGTCTTGAACCTGCATCTTTCATTTTTTGTTCATAATGCTCCGGAAGTATTGTATGCCGTCGGCTCTGCTCCACTTTTCAGCAAGGACAAACCTATTGAGGACAGTCAATAGCTACTGCCCAGCTAAGATGTGGAGGATAGATCCACTGCTTCCTCCAGTAAGCGGGAAAGTAGTGATCACACGTGAGAGCCGGGGAAAAAAGGGGATTCTTCATCATCATCATAAGGGGATGAGAGTGGCAGCTTGTGCGTGAGGCAGCAGCTGAGCCAGCAGGGTGCTAGCATGGCCGTGAGTCAGCAGGGTGTGAGGTCTTGAGCCAAAAATGCCCGGGGTAGACCGTCTGGTTCTCCTGTCCAGAAATAATATGTTGTGCAGTGGCAGCAGGCAATTAGCATAGAGTGGTGGGGGTAAAATGCCATATTTGCATATTGGTGTGGGAATTTTTCAACAAGCCGCCAGAGAATGTCAGCATGGCCATTTGTAGAATCTGTGGGTAGGAGGTGAAGTGTGCCCAGGGTGCCAGTGGTGACACCATGGCTCTTCATCGACACCTGCAGTGTCACCATAAAGTGGCTTTGAAAAACCATGGCGCTAATGTAATGGTACAGCCTGATGCAGCAACTGCTGCATCTCCCAGTGGCCTGCACCCCTTCTCCAGCAGTCAAGACTTCACCACCTTCCCATCACATCCACTGGTCCTGATGCTCCTGCTCCTCCTCCTACTCCTCGTCAACTTGGCCAGGTTACGGCACTGCTGGCTTCACGTTCTCAAGCTGTGAGTTTTGTACTCACCCTTGCAAAGATGAATCATGCCTGGATCTGCCAGGATTTCCACATGCCAGTGCCTGATGCATCAGACTAGATCATTTTGGGTGCAACACCCAAACTTTGTCAAAAGAGACCCATTTCCTCTGACCACCAAAACATTGTGAAAATGGCCCATTACTTCTGGCCACATGCTTCTGCCACTATTCTAATGTGGCCACCCTCCTGATGCCACACACCTGCTGCCTCTGCTGCCATCTTCTCCTACTGCCACTATCTTGTGCTGTTACCTCAACTTCTGTTACACGCCACCTCCCCACTCTATGACTGGTCCATTATGTTGACGCCTCATGCTGCTACCACACTTACTACTCTGTGACAGAGCCACTATGTGGACTCCTCATGTTGTTGCCACCCTCAACACTCTGTGATGGGGTCACTATGTTGACTCCTTATGCTGTTGCCACCCTCACCACTCTCTGACAGGGCCACTATATTGACTCCTCATGCTGTTACCACCCTCACCACTCTGTAACTGGGCCACTATGTTGACTCCTTATGCTGTTGTCCCCCTCACCACGCCTTGACGGGGCCACTAGTGCCCCTGTTTGGAATGGTTGACATCACAGTTTATTTTACCCTTCTTATGATCTGTCAGAAGAACCGAAAACTGAAAAACACAACATAACTTGTCTTTGGAGCTTTCATAAGGCCTCTGTCACATGCTTAGTATTTTGCATGAGGATTTGCTCATGATTTGGAAGCAGGAGTGGGTTCAAAATACAGAAAACATGCAAATATTCCCATCACTTGTCATCTCTGTTTTGATCCCACTTATGTTTTTTTGGCCTTAGCAATACTAATGAAATACTGATGCAAAAAACTGACCAAATACTGAGCGTGTGAAGGCGGATGCTCAAAAAACAGGATCCGTTTTTTTTGCGTTGGGTTGAAGGGAAAAATAAACAGGGATGTCAACACAAACTTACTGCTGACACCCCTCCACTCTCTCTTGGGCCCACTACTTGTATTGGTGTGTAACAGAACAGGTTCTCTAGCAATCTATGTGGAATCAGCAGATGGTGTAAAAGGAGACTGCTCTTTCAGTCTATAGTATAATCTTATACCACTGAATGGTTAAGTCCATTATACCTGGCGCTAACATTGACACATGGCTGTATGTATTTTGCAGTACACAAAACACGGATTCACAAAAAAAAAAGGATTACATCGTCCGTACTACATCGTTTTTTTTTTTGCAGGTCCATTGAAACAATGCCTGTCCGTGTGCACAAAACAGACAGGAACAGGACATGTTTTATCTTTTTTATGCAATGGCCATGTGGACAAATAAATACGGAATGCACATGAATTCAAAAAAATTCATGTATTGTGGACTGTAAAATACATATGGCCATGTGCATGAGCCCTAAGAGTGACACCTGTCACCTGCCTGTCATACTGATGCACAGTAACTATTTTACTACCACAAAGGTCTATTATGTATGTTTCTGCAATGCACAGTGATGTATACCGAGATACACGCTCTCTGCAGCAGTAAAATAGCTGATTATTACTGCACTTCTTGATAAATTAATTTGTATCGGACACGTCACAGCGTGAGATTTTGCACGGTGTCCTCAATCAAGATGGTCACGGCAGCCTCTACGCGACAAATGGATAAGGTGAGTATTTTTTTTTTTTTACCAGATTAACCCCTGAAAGCCCTCAATGATAATCTTAGATGCAGTGATCAGCGATGAACACGGCATCTGAGGGGTTCAATCACTGTGGTCATTGTGTCTGCTACATACAAAGAAATACGCCACAAAGCAAATTTCTTTGTGAAGAAATTTGCTCATCTCTAGTACTGTACATTAAATTTCAGGAAGGGGTTAAATAGTTTTTCTAAGACTTTGATACTAATGATTTATCCAGTACTTAGTATAAGTTATCAATAATAGATCACTAGGGGTGCAATAACTGGCACCCACACTGATCAGCTGCTGGCAGGAGCTCCGGGTTACAGCATGTCAGCTTCCATTCTAGTCAATGGGAGCTGAGCCGCAGCAGTCGGTCACAGTCACTGCGCTGTGTATGGAACTGCACACAACTTCTGTAAGCAATTAATTGGTGTGGGATCCAGTGTGATTTGCATCAATCTTATATTATTAACCTCTCCTAGGTTATTTGTTCATTTTAATCATAGTGTGTTGGGTGACATTTTAAGGTTAATAGGTGAGAATTTGAGACAGAAGGAAAGGAGAAATGGCCTATTCATACGACCATATTGCGTACTCCGCATGTTATCCGCAGTTTTGCAGATAACATGCAGACCCATTCACTTCTATGGAGTGTAAAAATATGCGGACAGCACACCGTGTGCTGTCTGCATCCGTTGTTCTGTTTCGCGGCCCCGCAAAAAATTTAGAGCATGCCCTATTCTTGTCCACAATTGCAGACAAGAATAGGCATTTTCTATGACAGTGACGGCCATGTGCGGTCCGCAAATTGTGGAATGCACACAGGCCGGTATCCGTGTTGTGCAGATCCGAAATTTGTGGACCGCAAAACACATACGACCATCAGAATGAGCCCTAAGAGAGAGGAAGGGAAGGAAGGAATGAGAGAAATAAAATTTCTACCTTCTGTTTGATGAACTTCACTTGAAAGGTGTAGCATTTTTACTTTGATATGCATAGACATTTAACTGGTTTCAGGTACTGTCTTCTTCTTCTAATTAAAATCCACTTCTCAAATCTTTAGACACATGAAATGATCTTCCACTTGAATCTGCATCAAAGAGTACAGTATATGTTGCATCATTTTCTTTTAGATGTGAAACAAAACAACATCTGTGCTTAATGGGTATAATCAATGGTGATGCTTTCACTCTGTACAGTAAATTTTAATATTTTACTGAGGATTCTAGTCTGATGTTTGTGAAATGAAAAGTTTGTATTTTTTTAAGATTTTATAATCTTTTTAGTTTATATGCATGTTAACTGAAATATATCTGATTATTTGTATTTTTTTATCATTTATCATTACTTATCATTTACAGTATGATGTAATTTGCAATTTAAAAAAATCTAATGAAAACATGAAATAGCGATGTTTTACATGTGTTTTATTTTAGTTTTACCTGGTATCATGTAAATTATGCTTTTATCTCTAGTAAACTGTTTTCCCTAAGGCCCCTTTCACATGGGCGAGTATTACACGTGGGTGCAATGCGTGACGTGAACGCATTGCACCCACAATGAATCCGGACCCATTCACTTCAATGGGGCTGTGCAGATAAAAATCGCAGCATGTTCTATATTCTGAGTTTTTCACGCAACGCAGGCCCCATGCAATGCAGATCCTTCTATCTTCATTCAGCAGGACCTGCGCTGACGTCCCCATGCTCACCACGTGGTGAGTGTGATTACATCAAAGGTCCTTTTGCAGGTCCTGAAAGAAGAAGAAAGAAGATGATGCCGGCTGCGCGATCAAGTGTATTAGGCGAGTTATTTATTTTTAATTTTTTAACCCCTCAAGGCACATTTTAGTAAGCATCCTGTATTAAGAATGCTAAAATGTTTCCCTATAACCATGTTATAAGGGAAAATAATAAAATCTACACAACACTGAACCCAAACCCAAATTTCAGTGAAGTAGTTCGGGTCTGGGTACCACATTCAGTTTTAATCACACGCGTGCAAAATGCATTGTACTCGCGCGGAAAAAACTGAACAAAGCAACGCAATCGCAGTCAAAACTGACTGAAATTTTGTGCGCACTCGCTCGGGTTTTCTTGCAATGCACCCAGGCTCAACTGGAGCAAATCTGGGATGCCCATCTGAAAGAGGCCTAACTGTGATTGAAGGATTTACACTATATTTGCATTTGCATCTGCATCAAACAAACTGTCCATCATAGATAGTGTGGGGAGTCGCTCTGGTAGATAGCGGTGCGGGTGCAGTACAGAGGCAAAAGGGAGTCCAGGAAGTGCAGCAAAACAGTGTTTAATTCACACTTGCATATAATAAAGTCCAAACAGTCACTTTGTGTTAATTTCACACACAACAGAAAACGTGCGGCAAAACAAAAAGTCCAATATCGGTTCCAGTCACCTGGGAAGTGTAGGTGCGTGTTCGCACCTGGCTGTTAGCCCAGCCGCAGGACAATCACACTCAGACTTTCAGGCCGACTGCACGCCTCTTTTCTGTGCTCTAGCTTCCAGGTCAGAGAGCTCCACAGCACTGTTAGCAGCTCCAGGTCAATCACACCCTCAGCTGCTGAGGAGGCTGCCTTTTAAAGGCCCGGATAAAGTCCGGCCTGGACCGTGGGGAGTAGGCACCCACCCAACTCTTTGCCTACTCCCAGTAAGAGCCGGCCCGGATTGGCTTTGCAGCCAAACTAACTAACAAATGTCAAGCAGCACTAGCTGCTGCTGACACATAAAAACCCGGCTCTCACCTCACCGAGGCCAGGAACCTCGGTGACACGTATCGTCCGTCCATGACGGCACCTTGCGCCCTCTTACACCCCCTTTGTTCAACACTGAGGGGTGAACACACGTGAGGCAGTGGACGCGGGACAGGGCATCTGCGTTACCCTGCAAGCGGCCTGCCCTGTGCTCTACAGAGAACTTGAAGTTCTGCAGGGATAGGAACCACCTGGTGACCCGAGCATTCCTCTCCTTGGCCTGGCTCATCCACTTGAGAGGGGAATGGTCGGTCACCAGACGGAACCTCCTTCCTAACAAGTAATAGCGGAGAGATTCGAGTGCCCACTTGATAGCCAGGCACTCCCTCTCCACTATACTATACCTAGTCTCGGCGGGGCTGAGCTTACGGCTCAGGAAGACAACGGGATGTTCTTCCCCATTGACCTCCTGAGACAGTACAGCACCGAGACCTACCTCCGAGGCATCGGTCTGTACGACGAACTCCCTGTTGAAGTCGGGTGTCACCAAAACCGGGGACCCACACAGGGCCGACTTCAACGCAGAGAAAGCCTCCTCCGCCTTCTCACTCCAGTGCATCTTTCCAGACTTTCGTCCCTTTAAGAGGTCTGTCAACGGCGCTGCTATTGTGGCAAAGTGGGGCACAAACCTCATGTAGTATCCTACAATTCCCAGGAAGGACTTTACCTGCCTGGTGGTGACCGGTCGGGGCCAGTTACGTATGGCCTCTACCTTAGTTACCTGAGGTTTGATGACTCCCGCCCAATTACATACCCCAGATATTTGGTCTCTTCCAACCCAATCGCACACTTCTTTGGATTGGCGGTTAGACCAGCTTTCCTCAGGGCATCTACTACCGCCTGCACTTTGGGCAAATGGCTTTCCCAGTCGGTGCTGTGGATGATTACATCATCTAAGTAGGCCGAGGCGTACCGACGATGAGGTCGCAGCACAATATCCATTAACCTTTGGAAGGTGGCGGGGCGCCATGCAGGCCAAAGGGTAACACCTTGTAATGATACAGGCCCTGCGGGTAACAAAAGCGTTTTTTCCTTGGCCGCCTCCGTTAAGGGTACTTGCCAGTATCCTTTAGTGAGGTCTAGCACAGAAAAATAACGGGCTTGCCCTAAATTCTCAACAAGCTCGTCTACCCGGGGCATGGGATACGCATCGAACTTGGACACTTCATTTAATTTGCGAAAATCGTTGCAGAACCGCAACGTCCCATCCGGCTTGGGTATTAGAACTATGGGACTGGCCCACTCACTTTTCGATTCCTCAATGACATCAAGCTTCAACATTAATTGCACTTCCTCCGCGATGGCCCGTCGCCGAGCCTCGGGTACCCGGTATGGTTTTAACCGGATTTTGGCCTGAGGCTCAGTGACGATGTCATGTTGGATGAGAGACGTGCGGCCAGGGAGGTCCGAGAACACATCCGTGTTCCGACTGATGAACTCCTGACTTCCTGAACTTGTTTGGAAGACAGGCTGTCTGCAATTTTACCGTGGCTACCGCTCGCAGGCCTCGAACTGTGGGGCTGGACCCTTGTCACCTAGAAGCCCTGGCCGGGGCTGTTGTCGTCGGCCGTGTCCCTGTCTTTCCACGGCTTTAGTAAATTCACGTGGTACACCTGCTCCGGCTTGCGCCGACCTGGCTGGTGTACCTTGTAATTTACTTCCCTACCTTCTCAATCACCTCATAGGGGCCCTGCCACCTAGCTAGGAACTTGCTGTCAAGGGTGGGTACCAGAACCAAAACCCGATCTCCTGGATTGAAGTCCCGTACCCGAGCCTGACGATTGTACACCCTACTCTGGGCTTGTTGCGCTGCCTCCATATGCTCCCGGACCAGCGGCAACACCCTTTCCATCCGTTCCTGCATCTGGGTGACATACTCAATGACACTTTTGTGGGGGACAGGCTGTTGTTCCCACGCTTCCTTGGCGATATCCAACAGGCCCCGAGGGTGTCTGCCATAAAGCAGTTCAAAGGGCGAGAACCCAGTAGAGGCCTGGGGCACCTCTCGCACTGCGAACATGAGATAGGGCAGAAGCAGGTCCCAGTCCTTCCCATCTCTAGACACCACCCTTTTTAACATATTTTTTAGAGTTTGGTTAAACCTTTCGACAAGACCGTCCGTTTGCGGATGGTAAACGGACGTCCGCAATTGCTTTATACGCAATAATTTACACAGTTCCCTCATAACTTTGGACATAAAAGGGGTCCCTTGGTCTGTCAGAACCTCTTTTGGCAGGCCCACACGGGAAAACATTTCCATTAACTCTTTGGCAATGAGCTTAGCTGAGGTATGTCGCAGAGGCACCGCCTCCGGATACCGAGTGGCATAGTCGAGAACTACCAGAATGTGTTGGTGGCCCCTGGCAGACTTTGGTACAGGCCCGATCAGATCCATAGCGATACGCTCAAACGGGACCTCAATGATTGGAAGAGGTACCAGAGGACTACGGAAATGTGGCTGGGGGCTATTTATCTGACAGGTTGGACAAGATTTACAATACTCTTCTACCTCCTTAAACACACCAGGCCAATAAAATCGCTGCAGTACACGGTCCTGCATTTTCTGCCACCCCATGTGCCCCCAAGAACATGTTGGTGGGCAAGCTCCATAACAAGCTTGCGATATGCGGTGGGCACCACCAACTGTTCAACTGGCTCACCTCGGATTTGGTTCACCCGATACAACATATCCTGAAGAACAATAAATCGTGGAAACATTAATTCAGCCCCAGGTTTCTGGGGTTTACCATCAACCATTACAACACTTTCCCAGGCCCTGGTTAGGGTTTGGTCCCGGTGTTGTGCGGTCCCAAAATTTTCCCCGGAGACATTGAGGTCTGCCAACTCAGGTCCCGGTGGCAAGTCCTCCGTGTCTCCCACCAATACACTCAGTGGGGTTGTCTCCCCTCTACCGCTGGAGCAGAGGTCACCCCTACCGCTGGCCCTTCAGATTCGGGCTCCCAGGGTTCTGGCCTTCCAGTGGTATCAGGCCACTCTACTAGGGTTACCCCTGTCTCGGGTCCATCAGACATTTTTATTGCCGGCCACAGCGCCGGGAAACCTGGGAAGTCCCTCCCAAGTATCAGTTCATGTGGGAGTTTGGTAGCGACAGCCACCTCGTGGGTCCACTTACCAGCCGCGGTGGACAAAGTCACTAGCGCAGTGGGGTAGTCTTTTAAGTCTCCGTGGATGCATAGGACCCCGATTTTACGGCCGGTATACTCCGCAGGCCGTACTAGGGCAGCTCTTACCAGGGAGACTAGACTCCCGGAGTCCAGCAGGGCCACCGCCCGAGAATCTCCCACCTCTACCTGACACAGGTGGTTGTTATCCTGCACCTCACGGGTGCCAGTTGCGCACAGCTTCCGTGCATACAGGGAGTGGCGACCCCGTAGTTCACTTCCATCGGCTCCTCCTGATGCGGACAGTCGGCCCTGATGTGGCCTGGCTCCTGACACCTCCAGCATACCACGGGAGGCGGATCCGCAGGGGGTACATTCCGGGCAGGTCTCTCTGTCGCCGGTCGTCGGAACAGGGGTGGAGGCCTCCGGGTTTAACTGACCCCTTCCCAGCAAGACTCCCTGCAGGTTTCTGGTGGCCTCGTAACGCTCCACCAGGTCGACCATCTCCAGGGCATTGGTGGGGATACCTGGCCGATCCAGTGCTGAAGGGAGTAAGGCAGGGCCCTCCAGAACATGTCGGCCAGCAGACGGTCCAGCATAGCAGCCGGACTTAGAACATCAGGCTGCAGCCACTTTTGCAACCTGTGCAGCAACTCATAGTACTGCGGCCTGGCGGGTTCAGCCGTTTTAAAGTCCCACTGGTGGACCCGCTGAGCCCGGACCAACACGTTTACCCCCAGTCTGGCCAGGATCTCCCCTTCACCGTGGGGTAATCAGCAGCCTGGTCATCTGCTAGGTCAAAAAAACCTGCTGGGGTCCGGACGCCAGGAACGGAGCGACCACCTCGGCCCACTGGTCACGGGTAACTTCTCCCTCACGGCCACCTTCTCAAAGACCGCCAGATACGTCTCAACGTCGTCCGAGGGGGTCATCTTTGGGATCGCCGCACGGACCGCTTCCGGGCATCATGGACGTGGTGGGACGCTCCTGCAGCTTGTAAAGCCATCACGTGCTGTAACAGTAGCTGGTTGGTCTCCCGCTGCTGCACGTTAGCCTCTATGAGAGCCTTCACAGCAGCCTCCATGTTGCCAGAAATTCCTGCTTGCAACTTTGCTGGCTTAATATATTCCATGCACTCGTGCTTAGCAAAAAAACTTCGGCGTTCACGCCAGCCTCACTGCGCATGCCCGCATCCGACACCAAATGTGGGAGTCGCTCTGGTAGATAGCGGTGCGGGTGCAGTACAGAGGCAAAAGGGAGTCCAGGAAGTGCAGCAAAACAGTGTTTAATTCACACTTGCATATAATAAAGTCCAAACAGTCACTTTGTGTTAATTTCACACACAACAGAAAACGTACGGCAAAACAAAAAGTCCAATATCGGTTCCAGTCACCTGGGAAGTGTAGGTGCGTGTTCGCACCTGGCTGTTAGCCCAGCCGCAGGACAATCACACTCAGACTTTCAGGCCGACTGCACGCCTCTTTTCTGTGCTCTAGCTTCCAGGTCAGAGAGCTCCACAGCACTGTTAGCAGCTCCAGGTCAATCACACCCTCAGCTGCTGAGGAGGCTGCCTTTTAAAGGCCCGGATAAAGTCCGGCCTGGACCGTGGGGAGTAGGCACCCACCCAACTCTTTGCCTACTCCCAGTAAGAGCCGGCCCGGATTGGCTTTGCAGCCAAACTAACTAACAAATGTCAAGCAGCACTAGCTGCTGCTGACACATAAAAACCCGGCTCTCACCTCACCGAGGCCAGGAACCTTGGTGACACGTATCGTCCGTCCATGACGGCACCTTGCGCCCTCTTACAATAGGAACAGTAAAACAGAATGCAAGTCAAAAACAGGATCTGCCACATGATGGACATTAACAGTGCATAATGGACCTCATTGACTATACTGGGGTCATTCAAGTTTTCATCATGGTGCAAGCCATTTTACTGGGCAAAATAATACAACAAGTATTTCAATTCATCCTACATTTGTCTCCTGAACCCAGAAGAACATTAAATTAATCATAAAAGTAGTCAGTTCTGTACTGATGAATACATAGGGGTTAATTTAAGTGAAGGGGGGTCAAACAAAGCAGTATTGGTAAATGTAGATGTGAAAACATAAGGACCCAGTGGAAGAATATTATAACTAGTGTTGAGTGAACCTGAACTGCAAAGTTTGGGTCCGTACCAAAGTTTGCTAGTTTGAGTTACCCGACCCGAACCCAAACTTTTCCGGCAGTTCTTATGGCAGTTCTTCAGGCAATGTGCTGACGACAAGACGCGAGTGATTTGCACTCTGTGCAGTCAGAGCTTGGAGCGAGGCATAAATGTTCTAAACCTGAGCACCACCTGCATGACCAGGCACCAAAGCCTGAGCTGCAGTGGAGTACACAACTTCTGCTGCTGTCTCGGCCTCTTCCTCTGCCTCTCAAGCAACAAGACCACCTTGCTCCCCGAAAACAGAGGATATGACAGCACCACCGCCACCAGCAGTGTCACTGAGCATCCTCACACTGTCCCATGGAAGCATTAAGCTGTTCATCCCCCAAACACTGAGGAGAAAGAGGAAGTGCCCCCCCTACCCATCTGCAATCCCTGGCCTTGAATGTCAGCATTTCAAAATGTGTGGCCTTTGAAATGCTGTCATTCCGTCTGGTGGAGATGGAGACTTTTAAAAACCTTATGGTGGTGGCTGACCCACAGTACATGATTCCCAGCCACCAGTACTTTTCAAGGCGGGAAATCCCGGCTTTGCACAACCAAGTGGCAGACAAAATCAGGTGTACCCTGTGCAACGCCATCTGTAGCCAGGTCCACATAACCACCAATATTTGGACCAGTAAGCACGGGCAGGAATGTTATATCTCCCTAACTGCACACTGTGTAAATCCAGTGGCAGCTGGGCCTGAGGTCGAAAGCAGTTTGGCGCATGTCCTAGAGCCACCGAGGATTGCTGGACATTTCTCGGTGCCTCCTGTTGTCTCCTCCTCCTACCCTGCTTCCTCCTCTACCGCTTCCTCATCCAGTCAGCGTAACACCTACATCACTAATTTCAGCACAGCCAGAGGGAAATGAATGCAGGATATTCTGAAACTCATCTGTTCGGGGGAAAACCCTACACCACACATGAACTATAGATGGGCATCGAAGAACAGACCAATGAGTGGTTGGTGCCACTGACCCTCAAGCCCGGACTGGTGGTGTGCGACAACAGGTAAAATCTCGTAGTAGCTCTGAGCCTAGCCAGTTTAACGCACATACCTTTCCTGGCGCATGTGCTGTATTTGGTGGTGCAGAGGTTCCTGAAAAATGACCCCGATATGTCAGAGCTGCAGCAAAAAGTGTGCACCATCTGTGAGCACTTTTGGCATTCTCACCCCACTGCTGCTTGCCTGTCTGCCTTGCAGCCTAACCTTGGCCTTCCTACTCACCACCTCATATGCGACATACCCACAAGGTGGAACTCCACCTTACACATGCTGGAGAAACTGTGTAAGCAGCAGTAGACGATATTGGAGTTTCAGCTGCAGCACGCACGGGTGAGTTGCTCTGCAGAACAGCACCACTTCACTAACACAAAGTGAGCCTCCATGCGGGACGAGTGTGGCATGTTGTGCTGTATCGAATACTCCACTAACAAGGCCAGCGCTGATGACGCCATCCTCCACTTCAATGCTTCCTTGAAAAAACACTTCAGACAATGATGGATGAGTTGGTGGCACATGATTAAGAGGAGGAGGAAGAGGGATCATTCCCACGGTTATCTGGCCAGTCATCCACGGGTGGCTCAGAGGCTGGGCTCTTACACCAATAGCAGCCAGGTACAGAAATGTCCAGCCAGGGCACAGTTTTGGAGGATGATGATAATAAGAAGGAATCATGTTTACAGCAGGGTGCATCCAAAGCAGCTCATGGGCAGGACTGGAGCATGGCTGGGGGAATACAGAGGACATAGATGATACTCCTCCCACAGAGGACAATTTGTCTTTGCCTTTGGATCGCCTGGCACACATGAGCGACTACATGCGGCAGTGCCTGCTCAATGACTGCCAAGTTGCCCACATTCTAACCAGTGCTGTTTACTGGGTGGCCACCCTGCTGGATCCCTGCTACAAGAACAACATGTTGTCCTTAACTCGCTGGAGCGTGAATGGAAGATGCTCGAGTATAAGCACACTCTGGTTGACGCTCTACTGATGACCTTCCCACCTGACAGCAGGGGCTCCGTGGGAGCAAAAGGCAAAGGCAGAGGAGAAGGAGGAAGACGTCGCAATTGCAGCTGGGGCACCGCCAGCACCTCAGAAGGGAGGGTTACCATGGCTGAAATGTGGAAGAGCTTTGTCAGCACAACACCCTGTCCAGCACCACCAGCTGATTTGAAACATCTTAGTAGGAGGCAGCATTTCAGCAACATGGTGGAACAGTATATGTGCACATTCCTGCACTTACTGTTGGATGGGTCTGCCCCATTCAACTTCTTGGTCTCTAAATTGGGCTCATAGCTTGAGCTTGCTCTTTACGCCTTGGAACTGCTGACCTGCCCTGTGGACAATGTATTGTCCAAACTTGTGTTTAGCATGACAGTGGGGTGATCACAGAAAAGTGAATCCGCCTGTCCACAGCCAATGTGGACAAGTTCACGTTTATTAAAAGGAACCAGGCATGGATCTCACAGTAACTTGTGCTGAGTAGAAAAGTATACTGGCTGCACCAAGCCATTGCTATACTACAGCGGTTTATTTGTAAAAAATAAAAAATAAATCATCTCACTGATAATGTCATTTTAGAATAATTTGATGTAAGTTTATATACTTCTATCAACCACAACAGGGGTCTCCAAGCGATCAGGGTATGCTTGAATACGACTGCATGCACAGTCGAGTGCAAGGATTTTTTTTTCTATCACTTCTTGACTTTGTATTCACATGCAATAACTTTCTCTTTCAGGATGACTTTTTTGTTCAATTACGGGGGACTGTGATGGGTTTCAACGTAGTGCCAAAGTATGCAAATATATTTATGACATTGATGGAGGAGAGACACATCTATGCGAGCCACCACTTCAGACATGTGCTGGGGTGGTGGCTTTATATTGATGATGTCTTCCTTCTATGGACTGGAACAGAGGATGATTTGGACCTATTTAGGGTCTTTCTTAACATGATAGACCCTGAGGTAAAATTCACATAGTTTTTTTTTTACAAAATTAGATTCACTTTCTTGATGTAGTTATGAGAAACACAGGTGGCCAACTTTCCACTGATTTACATATGGCAGCCACTGATAAAAGCACTCTTATCAGGTATGATAGCAATTATCCCAGGCTATATTGAGATCTTTACCTTACAGCCAGTTATTAAGAGTGAGGAAGAATGTGCAGGATGATGAAAGAGTTGATGAACAAATAAGGACTATAGGTAATAAATTCACTCAAAGAAGCTATCCTAGATGGTTAGTCCAGCATCATATCAATAGGGTTAGTTCTAGCACTAGACAATCTCATGTACATAAAGAAGTGGCCACAACAACACAAAGACTATCTTGTATACCATTTGTTTCCGAATACACAGTGAGCAGCATTAAGATTGGTAACATTTTGAGAAAAAATTGCTCAATCTTAAAGGGGTTCTCCAGGAATTAAGAAAATGAAAATACTTATATAGTACTTTAGTATAAACATATTCCCAAATACCTTACATTAGTTATAATGGCTTGTTTTGTCTAGGGAGCACTCATCAAAGGAAATAAAATGGCCACCATCCTATTAGTGCACACAAAAAGTGTCCTAATCACATAGCAGGACAAGTTACTTCAGAACACTGAGCTAATGAGCTGCCTCATCCTCCTCTCTGCTCTATTTGTCAGGGATTATGGTCCTGAATACAGCTGATAAGATCTTCAGCTCAATGTCTATAGGAATGGAGTTCATGAGGAGACATGAAGTACAGAGAGGATGTGGGGATGGGATTAATGAGCAGCAGCACGTGTAGGAACTAGGCAGACTCCATTACCACAGACCCACATTACCACAGTCTGTCCTGTCCTTCCTCTCGCTACTTCATGTCTCCTCATTAAACTGCATTCCTACAGAGATTGAGCTGAAGTTCTTATCATTAGTGATGAGCGAGCATGCTCGGCCGAGTACCGGTTCGGCTCGAGTATCGCTATGCTCGGCACATGGCGGTACTTGGCCGAGTACCGCATGTGCTCGAGCGGAATGCTTGCGTCTCCGCCCCGCACGTTTCATGGGTTTTAGGCAGCCAATGAAGGTGCAGGTAAGTACTGCCATCACTGTAATGCCAGTAGCCATGATAGCTGCTGGCAATACAGTGATTGGCTGGCCGGAATGCGTCATCGGAGGTTATATAGCACCCGATGACGCATGTTCGGCTCAGACGTAGTCAGGGAGAGCATCGGGTAGGAAGGGAAAGACAGAGCAGGGAGCGATTTTCTGCGATATAAGTTACAGAAAGCTTTTCAAAGGCCCAAAAGTCCTTTTAATTCCATTAATCTGGGTCTAATAGTGTAAGTATTCTGTGGATTTATGGGACATATACTGTCCATCATCCGAAAAGAGTGTCTGATGCGCAAATCTTAATATTCTGGGCCTAATCTAGTGTCCACGGTGTGTGCCTCTCTGTGTCAAATACTGTACCACAGGTAAAACCAGTGTATTTTGGTGAACTTTACATTATTTGTGCAACATATACTGTCCACAGAGTCTGCCTCTCTGTCAAATACTGTACAAAGGTGAAACCTGTGTATTTTTAGGGATATTTACATTATTTGTGCAACATCTACTGTCCACAGTGTGTGCCTCTCTGTCAAATGCTATACCACAGGTGAAACCAGTGTATTTTGGGGAAAAGTACATTATTTGTGCAACATTTAGTGTCCACAGCATGTGCCTCTCTGTGTCAAATACTGTACCACAGGTGAAACCAGTGTATTTTGGGAAAATGTACATTAATTGTTGAACATTTAGTGTCCACAGCGTATGCCTCTCTGTCAAATACTGTACCACAGGTGAAACCAGTTTATTTTGGTGGAAATGTATATTATTTGTGCAACATTTAGTGTCCACGGCGTGTGCCTCTCAGTGTTAAATACTGTACCACAGGTAAAACCAGTGTATTTTGGGGAAATGTACATTATTTGTGCCACATTTAGTGTCCACCGCGTGTGCCTCTCGGTCAAATAGTGTACCACAGGTGAAACCACTGTATTTTGGTGACATTTACATTATTTTTGCAACATTTAGTGTCCACAGCATGTGCGTTTCTGTCAAATACTGTACCACATGTGAAACCTGTGTATTTTGGGGAAATGTACATTATTTGTGCCACATTTAGTGTCTACGGCGTGTGCCTCTCTGTCAAATAGTGTACCACAGGTGAAACCAGTGTATTTATGGAAAACTTATATTATTTGTGCAACATCTACTGTCCACAGCATGGCCTCTCTGTGAAATACAGTACTGTAACACAGGTGAAACCAGTGTATTTTGGGGAAATGTACATTATTTGTGCAACATTTAGTGTTCACAGCATGTGCTGCTCTGTGTCAAATAGTGTACCACAGATGAAACCAATGTATTTTGGGGAAATGTACATTATTTGTGCAACATTTAGTGTCCACACCGTATGCCTCTCTGTCAAATACTGTACCTCAGGTAACAACAGGTTATTTTGGTGGAATTTACATTATTTGTGCAACATCTACTGTGCACAGTGTGTGCCTCTCTGTGTCAAATACTGTACCACAGGTGAAACCAGTGTATTTTGAGGAAATTTACATTATTTGTGCAACATTTAGAGTCCACAGCATGGGCCTCTCTGTGTCAAATACTGTACCACAGGTTAAAACAGTGTATTTTGGGGAAATTTACATTATTTTTGCAAAATCTACTGTCTACAATGTGTGCCTCTCTGTGAAATACTGTACCACAGGTGAAACCAGTGTATTTTGGGAAAATTTACATTATTTGTGCAACATTTAGTGTCCACAGCATGTGCCTCTCTGTCAAATATTGTACCACAGGTGAAACCTGTGTATTAGGGGAAAACCTACATTATTTGTGCAACATCTACTGTCCACAGTGTGTGTCTCTTTGTCAAATACTGTACCACAGGTGAAACCAGTATATTTTGGGGAAATGTACATTATTTGTGCAACATTTAGTGTCCACAGTGTGTGCTGCTCTGTGTCAAATAGTGTACCACAGGTGAAACCAGTGTATTTTGGGGAAATGTCATTATTTGTGAAATATCTACTGTCCACATCGTGTGCCTCTCTGTGTCAAATACTGTTCCACAGGTGAAACCAGTTTATTTTGGGGAAATGTACATTATTTGAGCTAAATCTACTGTCCACGGCGTGTGCCTCTCTGTCAAATAGTGTACCACAGGTGAAACCAGTGTATTTGAGGAAAACTTATATTATTTGAGCAAAATCTATTGTCCACAATGTGTGCCTCTCTGTGAAATACTGTACCACAGGTGAAACTAGTGCATTTTGGGGAAATTTACATTAATTGTGCAACATTTAGTGTCCACAGCATGGGTCTCTCAGTGTCAAATACTGTACCACAGGTGAAAACAGTGTATTTTGGGGAAATGTACATTATTTGTGAAACATTTAGTGTCCACAGCATGTGCCTCTCTGTGTCAAACACTGTTCCACAGGTGAAAACAGTGTATTTTGGAGAAATTTATATTATTTGTGCAACCCTTAGTGTCCACAGCGTGTGCTGCTATGTGTCAAATAGTGTACCACAGGAGAAACCGGTGTATTTTGGGGAAATGTACATTAATTGTTGAAGATTTAGTGTCCACAGCGTATGCCTCTCTGTCAAATACTGTACCACAGGTGAAAACCGTTTATTTTGGTGGAATTTACATTATTTGTGCAACATTTCGTGTCCACAGCGTGTGCTGCTCTGTGTCAAATTGTGTACCACAGGTGAAACTAGTGTATTTTGGGGAAATGACATTATTTGTGCAACATTTAGTGCCCACACCGTATGCCTCTCTATGTCAAATACTGTACCGCAGGTGAAACCAGTTTATTTTGGTGGAATTTACATTATTTGTGCAACATCTACTGTCCACAGCGTGTGCCTCTCAGTGTCAAATACTGTACCACAGGTGAAACCAGTGTATTTTGGGGAAATGTACATCATTTGTGCTACATTTAGTGTCTACAGAGCACGGGCCTCTCTTTGTCAAATGCTGTACCGCAGGTGAAACCAGTTTATTTTGGTGGAATTTACATTGTTTGTGCAACATCTACTGTCCACAGCGTGTGCCTCTCTGTGTCAAATACTGTACCACAGATGAAACCAGTCTATTTTGGGGAAATGTACATCATTTGTGCTACATTTAGTCTATACAGAGCACGGGCCTCTCTATGTCAAATACTGTACCGCAGGTGAAACCAGTGTATTTTGGGGAAATGTACATTATTTGTGCAACATTTAGTGTCCACAGCGTATGCCTCTCTATGTCAAATACTGTACCACAGGTGAAACCAGTTTATTTTGGTGGAATTTTCATTATTTGTGCAACATCTACTGTACACAGTGTGTGCCTCTCTTTCAAATACTGTACCACAGGCAAAACCAGTGCACTGTATTTTGGGGAAATTTATATTATTTGTGCAACATTTAGTGTCCGCAGTGTGTGCCTCTCTGTCAAATTCTGTACCACAGGTGAAACCAGTGTATTTTGGGGAAATTTACATTATTTGTGAAACATTTAGTGTCCACAGCATGTGCCTCTCTGTGTCAAACACTGTTCCACAGGTGAAAATAGTGTATTTTGGAGAAATTTATATTATTTGTGCAACCCTTAGTGTCCACAGCGTGTGCTGCTATGTGTCAAATAGTGTACCACAGTAGAAACCAGTGTATTTTGGGGAAATGTACATTAATTGTTGAAGATTTAGTGTCCACAGCGTATGCCTCTCTGTCAAATAATGTACCACAGGTGAAAACCATTTATTTTGGTGGAATTTACATTATTTGTGCAACATTTAGTGTCCACAGCGTGTGCTGCTCTGTGTCAAATAGTGTACCACAGGTGAAACCAGTGTATTTTGGGGAAATGTACATTATTTGTGCAACATTTAGTGTCCACACCGTATGCCTCTCTAATCTCTATGTCAAATACTGTACCGCAGGTGAAACCAGTTTATTTTGGTGGAATTTACATTATTTGTGCAACATCTACCGTCCACAGCGTGTGCCTCTCTGTGTCAAATACTGTACCACAGATGAAACCAGTCTATTTTGGGGGAAATGTATATTATTTGTGCAACATTTAGAGTCCACAGCGTGTGCCTCTCAGTGTCAAATACTGTACCACAGGTGAAACCAGTCTATTTTGGGGAAATGTACATCATTTGTGCTACATTTAGTGTCTACAGAGCACGGGCCTCTCTTTGTCAAATGCTGTACCGCAGGTGAAACCAGTTTATTTTGGTGGAATTTACATTATATGTGCAACATCTACTGTCCACAGCGTGTGCCTCTCTGTGTCAAATACTGTACCACAGATGAAACCAGTCTATTTTGGGGAAATGTACATCATTTGTGCTACATTTAGTGTCTACAGAGCACGGGCCTCTCTACAGTTGTATCATCGCTACCGCTCCCTTATTTCGCAAATCGTTACTAGTGTAAGAGGGCGCAAGGTTCCGTCGTCGACGGAAGGTACGTGTCACCAAGGTTCCTGGCCTCGGTGAGATAAGAGCCGGATTTTTTTGTGTCAGCAGCAGCTAGTGCTGCTTGACACATTGATATTTAGTATGGCTACAAAGCCGATCCGGGCCGGCTCTTATTGGGAATAGTCAAGTGCTGGGTGGGAGACTATTCCCCACGGTCCAGGCCGGACTTTTTCCGGGCCTTTAAAAGGCAGCCACCTCAGCAGGTGGGAGGTGATTATCCTGGAAGCTGCTGGTGTTGCTGTGGAGCTCTCAGGGCTGAGAGCAAGAGTCTGCAAACAGGCGTGCAGTCTACCTGGAAGCCGCTGGTGGAAACTTTGCGTGGCCGACCTAACTGCCAGGTGTGAACTAACACCGACCACTCAGGTGACCTTGCTGTGGGACTTATGTTTTTGCCGGGTGTTTTACCTTGTGTGAACAAGCACTAAAGACTGTTTCTGTTTTGCCTTGTGTGAACAAGCACTAAAGACTGTTTCTGTTTTGCCGAGTGTGAATAAAACACTTCTGCTTTACCCAGAGAACTGTATACCTTGCCTCTATACTGCGTCCGCAAGCCTGTCTACCAGAGCAATTCCCCACACTAGCTAAACGCGATTTTATCTCCTTCAATGTAGCAATGCAACACAATGCCAGTAGATGGCAGTGTTGAGTTAAAGTAGATAATTAATCAGTAATACTGCACTCTATGAGAATTTGTAGTAGTGTAACTGGATGTACAGTACAGTATACTGGAGCAGCGCTGCCCTACTGTAATTCCTTTACTTTTCCCCCTTGTCAGAGGTCAGATTACATTACAGTATGGTAGTTCTTGACCGAGCCACTTCACCCCTAATACCAGCTCCCGGCATTCCTCCCCGCTCTGCCTTTCACCCTTAGGGTACGTTCACACGACGACAATTGTCGCGCGACAAAAAGTCGCGCGACAAATAGGGCACAAGTTCACTGCAACATTTGTCGCGCGACATTTTGTCGCACTATTGTCGCGCGACAATTTTTATAATGGGAGTCTATGGTGTCGCAGTGCGACATGCGACATGCTGCGACTGCGATGCGACAGTCGCAGAAAACCCATCTTGAATGGATTTTCTCCGACTTTCGTGTCGCAGTCGCAGCATGTCGCATGTCGCACTGCGACACCATAGACTCCCATTATAAAAATTGTCGCGCGACAATAGTGCGACTTTTTGTCGCGCGACAATTGTCGTCGTGTGAACGTACCCTTACTGTTTGGTCGTCCCTGTAAGAGTCCCCCCACTACAGATGTTGGGCTGGCAGCATGTGCATGGAACATGTGTTCTATTGTATGATGCCAGCACATTGAGTGAACCGGCGGCAGTGGGGAGCCGCACGTACTGTACCCGACTGCATCCCCCTCCTCTTATGGTACTGTATTCGGTACATGTGCTGTACTGTATATAGTGTGGAAAAAAAAAGATGAGAAAAAAATACTGTACTGTACAGTATATTCCTGTACAGTAGTTATCGCTGATATGCAGCTTACTGTAATTACCGGCGTTTTTTTTTTTAACCAGAAGCAGCAAAGAGGCGGCAATTACAGTAAACTGTGTAGCAGCGATATCAATGTGAATATACAGTACAGTACATGCTGTACTGTATGTTTATGTGGATACTATCAGCAGCCGAACACACCAGGGTCGGGAGGAGAGGGAGGGTGAGCTGCGACAACTGTAGTGTACAATAATAACACTATCGAACAGTAACAACTGCTCTGCACATAGCCAAATCTGCAGAGTGAAGCGTGGAGCCGAGAATGAGGTAGAGTACATACAGTACAGTATGTGCCGGTAAATCCGACAGTATACTGTTACTGTAGTTCTCCCTGCATAAAGCATGTGCCCACAAATCCCACAGGAGGCGGGTACTGTAGATCAAACAGGCAGCTCGGCTCCCCAACAGCCCATAATTATCCTCAGCAGTCGGGCACATGCCGACACTGCACAGGAGCTGTCCGCTATAAGAATGGCACCTGTATGTTAGCGACGTTTAAATTATTTTTTGGACAAATTAATTTGATGTACAGAACAGTATTATTAAGTACTCTACACTAAATGAATAATCCAGGAAAAAAAACAATCGCTTAGCGAAAGCATACCGTACAGTATACTGTAAATCGCAGACCTCTTCTATCTGTCACTTCAGCCAGTGAGCCGATAAAGCAGTAATAGAGGGAAGGCAAATCGACAGGAGGTTAGTGGGGCGTTAATTGGGGCAATTGTATTTCATTAATATAATAGAAAAAAAAAAATTGCAGCACCCCGGTTGTCACGGCTGTATGTGAGCAACAAGAGCATACACAGTGAGTTAGCTACTGACCGGACCCAAACTAGGGAACATAAAGGGTGACCCCTGTCAGACCCTAAAAGCTCTCCCTATGCTGCTAAGCCCATGTCCAGATCCAGATGGTGGATCGAGACATGCCCGCGTACCTAAGGCTGATGACCACTGTAACCCCTACAGTAGTGGAAGGGGCACGGCCACTGGTGCCCTGCTCAGTATATGGACGGAACCGGGGTCGCCTCGGATCCAGTCAGCAAAACAAACAGAAACACACAATGTCTGCACACTTAACTGGAAGGAGCTGCAGCAGCAGTGAAAACAGATCCAAAGTCAGCAGACAATGTCGAAGTACTTGCTTCAGCAGAACACAGGTCAGAAAGATATCACACCAGTGAAGATACTCAAGCGAGAGATACAGGTCAAATGAAGTAGTATAATCCGCACCGTACAAAGGAAGAGGTGATTTAAAGGCAGAGCAATCAAACACAGGAGGGACAGCTGGGAGGAAGGAAACAGAAAGTAAAGACCTCATCACAGGGGCGGAGAAACAGAGCTGTGGGAGCGTCTCAAAGCTCTAGTAGTTACATCATCACAGGGGTGGAGAAACAGAGCTGTGAGAACGTCTCAAAGCTCTGGTAGTGACAGTACCCCCCTCTACGGGTGGACTCCGGACACCCAGGACCCACCTTCTCAGGATGAGCCCTATGAAAAGTCCTGATGAGGCGAGTGGCTTTAATGTCCGACACCGGAACCCACATCCTCTCCTCAGGACCATAACCTTTCCAATGAGCGAGGTACTGAAGAGAACCGCGGACAATGCGAGAAGTCCACAATTCTGGAAACCTCAAACTCCAGATTGCCATCAGCCAAAATCGGAGGAGGAGGCAAAGAGGAGGAGTACCGTGGGCTGGACATATGGTTTTAAGAGATCTGTGAAATACATTATGTATCTTCCAAACCCGTGGAAGATCAAGACGGAAGGCAACAGGATTGATGACTGACAAGATTTTATAAGGCCCAATAAACTTGGGACCCAATTTCCAGGAGGGAACCTTCAGTTTAATATTTCTTGTAGACAACCACACCAGATCACCCACATTCAGGTCCGGACCAGGCACACGTCTCTTATCAGCCACACGCTTATATTTCTCACTCATCTTTCTTAGATTAGTCTGAATCTTTTGCCAAATGGTAGACAAAGACGAGGAAAATCTCTCCTCCTCAGGCAAACCAGAAGGAGCCCCTCCGAGAATGTCCCAAACTGCGGATGGAACCCATATGCACCAAAGAATGGTGACTTATCAGAAGATTCCTGACGACGGTTGTTCAGAGCAAACTCAGCAAGAGGGAGAAACGAACACCAATCCTCCTGGTTCTCTGCAACAAAACAGCGCAAATATGTCTCCAGATTCTGATTGGCGCGTTCAGTCTGACCATTCGACTGCGGGTGAAAAGCAGAAGAGAAGGACAGCCGAACCCCAGGCGAGAACAGAAAGCCTTCCAGAATCTGGACACAAACTGCGTGCCTCTATCGGAAACAATATCAGAAGGAATGCCATGCAATTTAACAATATGGTCGACAAAAGCTTGCGCCAACGTTTTAGCATTGGGCAATCCAGGGAAGGGTATGAAATGTGCCATCTTGCTAAAACGGTCCACCACCACCAGGATCACCGACTTCCCTGAGGAGCGAGGAAGATCCGTGATAAAGTCCATGGACAGGTGTGTCCAAGGACGGGAAGGTATGGGTAAGGGGAGAAGGGGACCTGAAGGCCGTGAGCGAGGGACCTTAGCGCGGCGCACGTCTCTAAGCAGCCACAAAACCCTCCACCGACTTACGAAGAGCCGGCCACCAAAATCTCCGAGCAATGAGATCTACCGTGGCTCTACTCCCGGGGTGACCAGCAAGAACCGTATCATGATGCTCCTTGAAGAGTTTGTGACGTAACTCAGGAGGCACAAACAACTTTCCAGAAGGACAACGGGCAGGTGCCTCAGTCTGGGCAGCCTGGACCTCGGCCTCCAAATCAGAATACAGAGCAGAAACAACTACCCCCTCCGCCAAAATGGGACCCGGGTCCTCGGAGTTTCCTCCTCCCGGAAAACAGCGAGAGAGGCGTCAGCCTTCACATTTTGATCCCAGGGGCGGAATGTAACGACAAAATTGAATCTGGAGAAGAACAGAGACCATCTGGCCTGTCTCGGATTCATACGCTTAGCCGACTCCAAGTACGCCAGATTCTTATGGTCGGTAAAACGGTTATAGGGTACCTGGCCCCCTCCAACCAATGGCGCCATTCCTCGAAAGCCAGCTTGATGGCCAACAATTCCCTATCTCCCACATCATAGTTTTTCTCTGCCGGTGAGAGTTTTTAGAGAAAAAGGCACAGGGTCGCCATTTGGAAGGAGACGGACCCTGGGACAAAACCGCACCCACACCCACCTCGGAAGCATCCACCTCAACAATAAAAGGTAAGGAAACATCGGGATGCACCAAGATGGGAGCAGGCGCAAAACTCTCTTTAATCTTAGAAAAAGCTGCAAGCGCCTCCTCCGACCAAGAGGAAAAATCACGCCCCCTTTTTGGTCATGTCAGTGAGGGGTTTGACAACAGAGGAATAATTCAAAATGAACTTTCTGTAATAGTTTGCAAAACCCAGAAAGCGCATCAATGCCTTCTGATTCTCAGGAAGCTCCCACTCAAGCACAGCACGGACCTTCTCCGGATCCATGCGAAAACCAGAAGCAGAGAGGAGAAAACCCAGAAATTGAATCTCCGATACCATAAACACACATTTCTCCAGCTTGGCGTACAATTTATTTTCTCGCAGAATCTGCAGAACCTGAAAAAGATGATCCTGATGAGTCCGAACATCAGGGGAAAAAATCAAAATATCATCAAGATACACCAATACAAATTTCCCCATTAAATGGTAGAAAATACTGTTAACAAAATGCTGAAAGACGGCCGGAGCATTCATCAAGCCAAAAGGCATAACGAGATTCTCGAAATGCCCCTCGGGGAGTATTAAAGGCTGTTTTCCATTCATCCCCTCTCTGACCCTGACCAGGTTATGCAGCGCCTCTCAAATCCAATTTGGAAAAAACCTTGGCCCCAACAATTTGGTTGAAGAGGTCTGGGATCAGAGGAAGGGGATAGGGATCGCGAATCGTGATACGGTTCAGCTCCCTAAAATCTAGGCAAGGTCTCAGAGAGCCATCTTTCTTTTTAACAAAAAAAAAACCCGCGGCGACCGGTGATTTTGAGGGACGAATATGCCCCTTATCGAGACTCTCAGAGATATAGGTTCGCATTGCGATTCTCTCCGGTTGTGAGAGATTGTACAGGCGTGCTTTTGGCAGCTTAGGCGCCGGGAATGAGGTTAATGGGACAGTCAAACTCCCGGTGAGGAGGTAGCTCCTGCACACCGCTCTCGGAAAACACGTCCGAGAAATCAGAGAGAAATGATGGCAAAGTTTTAGTAGATACCTCTGCAAAAGTCGCTGTGAGACAATTCTCTCTACAAAACTCACTCCACTCATTTATTTGCCTTCCTTGCCAATCAATAGTGGGGTTATGTTTAGTGAGCCAGGGTAACCCCAACACTAGAGGAGTAGGCAATCCGTTAAGGACAAAACAAGATATATCCTCCACATGAGTGTCACCTACAGCTAACCGGATATTGTGAACAATGCCCTTCAGGGATCTCTGTGAGAGTGGAGCAGAGTCAATGGCAAAAACAGGTATATCTTTTTCTAATGTGCAAACCCGAAAACCATGCCTGGCTACAAATTGAGTGTCAATAAGATTGACGGCCGCTCCACTATCAACAAAAATTTCACAAGAAATGACTTTGCTCTCTAGCGCCACCCTGGCAGAAAGGAGAAAACGAGAACTGCAGGTCAGAGGAAAAGCCCCAATTCCTACATCAACTTTGCCCAAGGTAGCAGATGAAGCAGAGTTTGATGATTTTCCTTTTGAGGATTTTCTCTTATTATCACTCTTAGTACAGTTCATGAATCTCCTAGAGGGACAAACATTTGCCAAATGACCAATGCCCCCACAACAAAAACACACCATTCTCTGAGGACTAAATCCTCCTTTATCAGGGGCAAGTCGACCTAGCTGCATAGGCTCCTCCTCAGAGGGGACCGAGACAGGATGAGACCCCTGCACACTGAATGAGTCCGCACCACTGCCCCTAGAGTGACAATGGCTGGACCGAGAGGTCTCGTTTCTTTCTCTTAGACGCCTGTCAAGGCGTACCGCCAATGACATGGCAGACTCTAAAGATGTTGGTCTCTCATGGAAAGCAAACGCATCTTTCAATCTCTCTGAGAGACCATGACAGAACTGACTCCGGAGTGCAGCATCATTCCAACCTGAATCAGCTGCCCATCTCCGAAATTCAGAACAATAAAGCTCAGCAGACAGTTTGTTCTGGCATAAAAAACGTAAGTTAGATTCAGCCAGAGCAACACGATCCGGGTCATCATATATCTGCCCCAGGGCCACAAAAATCTTTCTGTGGATCGAAGGGAGGATCCCCCGATGGCAGTGAAAAAGCCCAAGTCTGAGCATTACCCCTGAGCAAGGAGATGACAATCCTCACCCTCTGCTCCTCATTACCAGAGGAACGGGGACACAAGCAAAAATGGAGTTTGCATGCCTCTCTGAAGCGAACAAAATTCTCACTGCCCCCGGAGAACGTTTCCGGAAGTGAGACCTTTGGCTCGCAACAGACTCCATGGGCCGGGCCGAGGCCCAATGCTTGAAGCTGAATCATAGATTGACGGAGATCCGCTACCTCCAAAGAAAGACCCTGCATGCGGTCAACCAGGTCAGAAA
The DNA here is from genome assembly GCA_033119425.1 of Bufotes viridis. Taxonomy (NCBI): domain Eukaryota; kingdom Metazoa; phylum Chordata; class Amphibia; order Anura; family Bufonidae; genus Bufotes; species Bufotes viridis. Next base: position 253,022,793 of record CM065593.1, read on the forward strand.
GCGGATCCATGTCAAAAGGACGGTTTCGGCGGATTATAATGTCACGGCTGTATGTGAGCAACAAGAGCATACACAGTGAGTTAGCTACTGACCGGACCCAAACTAGGGAACATAAAGGGTGACCCCTGTCAGACCCTAAAAGCTCTCCCTATGCTGCTAAGCCCATGTCCAGATCCAGATGGTGGATCGAGACATGCCCAGCGTACCTAAGGCTGATGACCACTGTAACCCCTACAGTAGTGGAAGGGGCACGGCCACCGGTGCCCTGCTCAGTATATGGACGGAACCGGGGTCGCCTCGGATCCAGTCAGCAAAACAAACAGAAACACACAATGTCTGCACACTTAACTGAAGGAGCTGCAGCAGCAGTGAAAACAGATCCAAAGTCAGCAGACAATGTCGAAGTACTTGCTTCAGCAGAACACAGGTCCAGAAAAGATATCACACCAGTGAAGATACTCAAGCGAGCGATACAGGTCAAATGAAGTAGTATAATCCGCACCGTACAAAGGAAGAGAGGTGATTTAAAGGCAGAGCAATCAAACACAGGAGGGACAGCTGGGAGGAAGGAAACAGAAAGTAAAGACCTCATCACAGGGGCGGAGAAACAGAGCTGTGGGAACGTCTCAAAGCTCTAGTAGTTACATCATCACAGGGGTGGAGAAACAGAGCTGTGAGAACGTCTCAAAGCTCTGGTAGTGACACCGGTATGATAATTAATAAGAACTGCCATTTTCTTTACTGTCAGATCTTTTTATAGCTGAAGAAATAGGTTTTTATTGGCTGCTGGAGCCACGTGCCCTCCTCTGGCCAATCACATTAATACGAGTTTTCTTCATTCAAAGAATATGGCATATTCATCCAATGATATGAGAGTTCCCACGGTCAGGTGAACCAATCACCGGTAAGTTCCCACGCTATTATGGTTAATTATTTGTTTTGACGACCTGTCATAACCAATTAACCTTTGAATGAAGAAAACTCGTATTAATGTGATTGGCCAGAGGAGGGCACGTGGCTCCAGCAGCCAATAAAAACACATTTCTTCAGCTATAAAAAGAACTGACAGTAAAGAAAATGGCAGTTCATATTAATTATCATACAGGGGTACTGCAAATTATTATTTTTTTTTATTATATTAATTAAATATATTTGCCCCAACGAACTCCCCACTAACCTCCTGTCGATTTGCCACAGGGTACAACATACAGGTGCCATTCTTATAGCGGACAGCTCCTGTGCAGTGTCGGCATGTGCCCCAACTGCTGAGGATAATTATGGGCTGTTGGGAAACCGGAGCTGCCTGTTTGACCTACAGTACCCCCCTCCCTGTGGGATTTGTGGGTGCATGGAACATGTGTTCTACTGTATGGGCGGGGGGGAGCCGCAGGTACTGTACCCGACTGCATCCCCCTTCTCTTATAGTACTGTATACGGTACATGTGCTGTACTGTATATAGTGTAGAAAGTGTGGAAAAAGAATAGAAAAAAAGATACTGTACTGTACAGTATATTCCTGTACAGTAGTTATCGCTGCTATGCAGCTTACTGTAATTACCGGCTGTTTTTATTTAACCAGAAGCAGCAAAGAGGCGGTAATTACAGAAAACTGTGTAGCAGCGATAACAATGTGAATATACAGTACAGTACATGCTGTACTGTATGTTTATGTGGATACTATCAGCAGCCGAACACACCAGGGTCGGGGGGAGAGGGAGAATGAGCTGCGACAAATGTAGTGTACAATAATAACACTATCGAACATTCAGCAAATATCTGCTATTTTGATTTTCTTTATTTTGCTGGCTTACATCGGGAAACAGTATATTAGTGTCTGTATATACAGTACAGTATATATATATATATATATATATATATATATATATATATATATACGCATATCCACACATATACTGTACACACATATATAAATAAGACATACACATTAATACAAACACATACATGTGCACACTTATACAGTACACTGCTGTTGCTGAAAGGGTTGTACTGTCGGTGTATTGGGTTGGTAATGAGTGTATTAACAAGCCAATTGTTTTCAGCTCCCCATCCCCCATATGTCCTCTACCATGCACCCCCTCCCTCCTCCCCCTACAGGGAGCTTGTTATCTTGTATAGTGGTTATCTGCTAACTATCCTACTTGGTTGTCTTTTGTGTGAGATGGGGCCGGTCTCTCCATAGATTGTTCCCCTTAGGTTCACTTTAGTTCACTTATATATTAGGGTCACTTATATATACACAAATATATTCAATGTTACGTCTGAAAAATGTACTTTACTGGGGCTCTGATTAGGGTTGCACCCCCTCCTCCTCCCCCTACAGGGAGCTTGTTGTGAATGACAGCGCAACCTGTTTCCCGAGGTAAGCCAGCAAAATAAATAAAATAAAAATAGCAGATATTTGCTGAATGCAATTACAATAAATTTCATTTATCGCTGCAAACAACCACTCCCCCACCCACCCCAATATCCATCTCGTGTAACATATATTAGTGACTGTTTCCAATTTTTAATTTTGTTACTAACTGCAGGCTACAGTCCATTAATATTGCTGCGTGCTGTACTGTACATTCTATTGCGCTTCACGTCTCAATGTTCTGAATGCACAAATTAGCGAGACGGCGGAGAATGTAAATTACAGGTAGTTTGTGAAAAGAGCTTTTGTTTTCCTTCGGGTCTGAACTCTGTAGGGCTTTGTCTGCCCATCTCCCGCTATGGAAAGTAAAGCAATACACATTCTTTCCTACAGTAGCAGAACATTACACAGATGGATAATGGGGTGGGTGGGGGAGTGGTTGTTTGCAGTGATAAATGTAATTGTAAAATAATTGTAAAATAAAAAATAATAATAACATAGCCACCATAAGCCTGAGCGATAGGTACAGTATGCCAAAGAAAGCCAGTAATATAAAAATACACTGTCACTTTCCCGGTACTGTAGCCCTTAGACCCGGTTTTCCAGGGCAGGCGGCTGGTTCCCATAGTGTAGTCAACCAAGGTGGAGAATTCTAAGTGCAAATAGTGTACCCCGCCATCTTTGAGACTATTGTACCAAAGCACATACAAATAATCATTCACTGGAATGCTATTTTGTTGTTATACATACAGTACGTGGATGGCAAAAAGATATACAGAAAATATCTGTGGCACCTAACAAATATCTGCTGCATTCAGCAAATATCTGCTATTTTGATTTTATTTCTTTTGCTGGCATACATCGGGAAACAGGTTGCGCTGTCATTCACAGATAACAAGCTCCCTGTAGGGGGAGGAGGGAGGGGGTGCATGGTAGAGGACATATGGGGGATGGGGAGCTGAAAACAATTGGCTTGTTAATACATGGTACCTCCTGACGAAGCGAAGTGCGAAACGCGCGTCGAGGGTGTTCTGTTCCACTGGTACTGACTATCCCCCGTACACCATGGCTAACGGTATGTTATCTGTGTCCTAGACTGTTTTTGATTATGTGATGCATATTTGGGCTAAGTTGATTAACTCTCTGGGGTTTATCATGACCCCCAACCTTACCGTTGCTTTATCATTGAGTGCTTAACCATTTTTGTGGTGTGGGGGGATACTCAGTGTTAGTGGTGGTTCTTGGGCATTCGCTCTGTGCTCCTCCATTGCACAATCAATGTGTATGTACTTATTATCAATTGTCTATTTATTTGTTAAATAAATCTTTATACTTTTGCATACTTGGGCTGTGCCTTTTCTTGCTCTTGCTGAGCAATTATTGGATGTTGTTAATACACTCATTACCAACCCAATACACCGACAGTACAACCCTTTCAGCAACAGCAGTGTACTGTATAAGTGTGCACATGTATGTGTTTGTATTAATGTGTATGTCTTATTTATATATGTGTGTACAGTATATGTGTGGATATACATATATATATATATATATATATATATATATATATATATATATATATATATATATATATTGTGGGAGTCGCTCTGGTAGACAGCGGTGCGGGTGCAGTTTAGAGGCAAAACAAGGAGTCCAGATGGTGCATCAAACAGTGTTTTATTCACACTTGCACGCCATAAATGAAAAGCAGTCTCTTGGTGACAGTTCACACACAACGGAAATACTGTGGCAAAACAAAACAGGCCAACACAGGGTCCAGTCACCTTGGGTGGTTTAGGTGCGGGTTCACACCTAGCAGTCGGCTCAGCCGCAGGCGATTCCACCTTCAGGTCGCAGGAAACACCACCTTGCTGAGCTCCTTCCTCCAGGACAGAGAATTCCTCAGCCCTGTTTGCAGGCTCCAGGATAATCACACCCTCAGACACAGCTGCTGGCTGCGTTTTATACCCAGCCCAAAACATGGACTGGACCGTGGGGAGCAGCCACCCACCCTACTCTTTAGCTGCTCCCAGTAAGAGCCGGCCCGGATCGGCTTTGCAGCCATGCTATTTAACAGAGCAGCACTAGCTGCTGCAGACAAAAACCCGGCTCTCACCTCACCGAGGCCAGCAACCTCGGTGACACGTACCTGCTATCAAATACAACACCTTGCACCCTCTTACACACCCCCTTTGTTCAACCCTGAGGGGTGAACACACGTGAGGCAGTGGACGCGGGATAGGGCATCTGCGTTGCCCTGCAAGCGGCCTGCCCTGTGTTCCACGGAGAATTTGAAATTCTGAAGAGATAGGAACCACCTGGTGACCCGAGCATTCCTCTCCTTGGCCTGACTCATCCATTTGAGGGGGAATGGTCGGTCACCAGACGGAACCTCCTCCCTAACAAGTAGTAGCGGAGAGATTCGAGTGCCCACTTGATAGCCAGGCACTCCTCTCCACTATACTATATCTGGACTCGGCGGGATTGAGCTTACGGCTCAGGAAGACAACGGGATGTTCTTCCCCGTTGACCTCCTGAGACAGTACCGCACCGAGGCCTACCTCCGAGGCGTCGGTCTGTACGACAAACTCCTTGTTGAAGTCGGGTGTCACCAAAACCGGGGACCCACACAGGGCCGACTTCAACGCGGCGAAAGCCTCCTCCGCCTTCTCACTCCAGCTAACCCTCCCAGACTTTCGCCCCTTCAACAGGTCTGTCAACGGCGCTGCTATTGTGGCAAAGTGGGGCACAAACCTCATGTAGTAACCTACAATCCCCAGGAACGACTTTACCTGCCTGGTGGTGACCGGTCGGGGCCAGTTACGAATGGCCTCTACCTTGGTTACCTGAGGTTTGATGACTCCCGCCCAATTACATATCCCAGATATTTTGTCTCCTCTAACCCTATGGAGCACTTCTTTGGGTTAGCGGTCAGTCCGGCTTTCCTCAGGGCATCCACTACCGCCTGCACCTTGGGTAAATGGCTTTCCCAGTCAGTGCTGTGGATGACTACATCATCTAAGTAGGCCGAGGCGTACCGACGATGTGGTCGCAGCACTATGTCCATTAACCTTTGGAAAGTGGCGGGGCGCCATGCAGGCCAAAGGGTAACACCTTGTAGTGATACAGGCCCTGCGGGGTAACAAATGCGGTTTTTCCTTAGCCGACTCCGTTAGGGTACCTGCCAGTACCCTTTGGTGAGGTCTAGCACAGAAAAATAACGGGCTTGCCCTAAACTCTCAACAAGCTCGTCTACCCGGGGCATGGGATACGCATCAAACTTGGACACTTCATTTAACTTGCGAAAATCGTTGCAGAACCGCAACGTCCCATCCGGCTTGGGTATTAGGACTATGGGACTGGCCCACTCACTCTTCGACTCCTCAATGACATCGAGCTTCAACATTAACTGTACTTCCTCCGCGATGGCCCGTCGCCGAGCCTCGGGTACCCGGTATGGTTTTAACCGGATCTTGGCCTGAGGCTCAGTGACGATGTCATGTTGGATGAGAGACGTGCGGCCAGGGAGGTCCGAGAACACATCCGTGTTCCGACTGATGAACTCCCTGACTTCCTGAACTTGTTTGGAAGACAGGCTGTCTGCAATTTTTACCGTGGTTACTGCTTCACAGGCCTCGAACTGTGGGGCTGGACCCTTTTCACCTAGAAGCCCTGGCCGGGGCTGTGGTCGTCGGCCGTGTCCCTATCTTTCCAAGGCTTAAGTAAATTCATGTGGTACACCTGCTCCGGCTTGCGCCGCCCTGGCTGGTGTACTTTGTAATTTACTTTCCCTACCTTCTCGATCACCTCATAGGGGCCCTGCCACCTAGCTAGGAATTTGCTGTCAAGGGTGGGTACCAGAACCAACACTCGATCTCCCGGATTGAAGCCCCGTACCCAAGCCTGACGATTATACACCCTACTCTGGGCTTGTTGTGCTGCCTCCATATGCTCCCGGACCAGCGGCAACACCCTTTCCATCCGTTCCTGCATCTGGGTGACATACTCAATGACACTTTTGTGGGGGACAGGCTGTTGTTCCCATGCTTCCTTGGCGATATCCAACAGGCCCCGAGGGTGTCTGCCATAAAGCAGTTCAAAGGGCGAGAACCCAGTAGAGGCCTGGGGTACCTCTCGCACTTCGAACATGAGATAGGGCAGAAGCAGGTCCCAGTCCTTCCCATCTCTAGACACCACCCTCTTTAACATATTTTTTAGAGTTTGGTTAAACCTCTCAACACGACCGTCTGTTTGCGGATGGTAAACGGACGTCCGTAGCTGCTTTATACGCAACAATTTACACAGTTCCCTCATTACTTTGGACATAAAAGGGGTCCCTTGGTCTGTCAGAACCTCTTTTGGCAGGCCCACACGGGAAAACATCTCCATTAACTCTTTGGCAATGAGCTTAGCTGAGGTATGTCGCAGAGGCACCGCCTCCGGATACCAAGTGGCATAGTCGAGAACTACCAGAATGTGTTGGTGGCCCCTGGCAGACTTTGGTACAGGCCCAATTAAATCCATAGCGATTCGCTCGAACGGTACTTCAATAATTGGCAGAGGTACCAGAGGACTACGGAAATGTGGCTGGGGGCTAGTTACCTGACAGGTCGGACAGGACTTACAATAATTCTCTACCTCCTTGAACACACTGGGCCAATAAAACCGCTGCAGTATGCGGTCCTGGGTTTTCTGCCACCCCAGGTGTCCCCAAGAACATGTTGGTGGGCAAGCTCCATGACAAGCTTACGATACGCTGTGGGCACCACCAACTGTTCAACAGGTTCACCTCGGATTTGGTTCACCCGATACAACATATCCTGCAGAACAATAAATCGTGGGAACATTAATTCAGCCCCTGGTTTCTGGGGTTTACCATCAATTTCCAGCACATTCTCCCAGGCCCTGGTTAGGGTTTGGTCCCGTGTTGTAGCGGTCCCAAAATTTTCCCCGGAGACATTGAGGTCTGCCAACTCAGGCCCCGGTGGCCAGTCCTCCGTGTCTCCCACCATTACACTCAGTGGGGTTGTCTCCCCCACTATCGCTGCAGCAGTGGTCACCCCTACCGCTGGCCCTTCAGACTCGGGCTCCCAGGGTTCTGGCCTTCCAGGGGTATCAGGCCATTCTGCTAGGGTTACCCCTGTCTCAGGGCTATTAGTCACTTTCATCTCAGGCCACAGTGACGGAAAACCAGGGAAGTCTCTCCCAATTATTAGTTCATAGGGCAGCTTTGTGGAGATCGCCACTTCACAAGTCCAGGTGCCGGCCGCCGTGGACAGAGACATTACAGCCGTGGGATAGTCCTTTAAGTCTCCGTGTATACACACCACACTAACTTTCCGGCCCGTATAGGACATACACTTTTGCTCAGCAAACAAAGTTCGGCGTTCACGCCAGCCTCACTGCGCATGCCCGCATCCGACACCAAATGTGGGGAGTCGCTCTGGTAGACAGCGGTGCGGGTGCAGTTTAGAGGCAAAACAAGGAGTCCAGATGGTGCATCAAACAGTGTTTTATTCACACTTGCACGCCATAAATGAAAAGCAGTCTCTTGGTGACAGTTCACACACAACGGAAATACTGTGGCAAAACAAAACAGGCCAACACAGGGTCCAGTCACCTTGGGTGGTTTAGGTGCGGGTTCACACCTAGCAGTCGGCTCAGCCGCAGGCGATTCCACCTTCAGGTCGCAGGGAAACACCACCTTGCTGAGCTCCTTCCTCCAGGACAGAGAATTCCTCAGCCCTGTTTGCAGGCTCCAGGATAATCACACCCTCAGACACAGCTGCTGGCTGCGTTTTATACCCAGCCCAAAACATGGACTGGACCGTGGGGAGCAGCCACCCACCCTACTCTTTAGCTGCTCCCAGTAAGAGCCGGCCCGGATCGGCTTTGCAGCCATGCTATTTAAGAGAGCAGCACTAGCTGCTGCAGACAAAAACCCGGCTCTCACCTCACCGAGGCCAGCAACCTCGGTGACACGTACCTGCTATCAAATACAACACCTTGCACCCTCTTACAATATATATATATATATATATATATATATATATATATATATACTGTACTGTATATACAGACACTAATAACACGTATAGTGAGTTAGACGTGTATTATACGGTACCCTCCCCCTTTTTACTTATCTATTCTGAGCTCTCATTGTGTTTAAATTACAAGTAAGTTATACCTCATAAGGGAAAATAAAATCTTTCCACCTATGGCTAGAGTTCTTAGTGTCCGTCATTTAGGTCCATAACCATTTAATTAGCTTTCCCAGCGCTTGCCTGCCAGACTTAGTCTCCGAGGCTAAAACCTTCCATGCCCATAGCGCATGTCCCCGGTCTTAGTGATTTTTTTACTGTTCTTCTCTTCCACACATATCTTTACACTGAGGCTATTTCAGAATGATCTTCCTTTAAAATAGAGGAATTTACCCATATACTTCTCCATTAACCATTATTCAGTGATCCTCTACTTTCTGCACCTACTCCATTAACCAGCGATCCTCTTATTTCAACATATTATTAACTAATAATCAAATGTATTTAACAATTAATAATATATTAAAATAGCTAGATAATTGTTTAGGGTGGGTACTATTTAAGTATACAGTATTAAAAAATATACATTGATAAACAAGATCAAAAAAATTGGAATGGACATTATGAAAATATTACCAAAAATAAATATGATTATAATACAAAATAGTAAATGTACAATATAAAAATGGAAAATCAAAAATGACTAGCCTTGATAGGATGAGTTTATGAGCTACATTTAATGATCATGTTCTGATAAATAAATAATAAAACTAATAATAGGAACAATCATGATTAGAATAAAGAATACACAACTATGATTATAAAATAGAAAAAGTATGATAAAGGAAAAATAATGCCTGCTATAACCCCTAATAATAAAAAAACTGTCAGATATAGTTGAATCATAGTAAAAAGTGTAATTTTTTGAACGATAGGGATGCAATTCATATAGATTAATTATAGTGTAGTAAGCAGTGATACAATAGGTATAAATAGGTATATAGCTCTTTATGTGCGCTGTCCACCACAAGAAGGGCTATCTGTGAAATTACAGGAATGGCATTATGCCATTCATGTAATTTGGCAGGTAGCCTTTTCTGTAGTGGACAATTCTGTACAGTAAGTAATATATAATATGCATATTTATATATATATGTGGGAATGGCTCAAGTTTGGCCATTCATATCATTTCACAGATAGCCATTCTTGTGGTAGACAAATCTGTGCTCTTAGTATAATGTGCACATATAAATATTGGAATGGCTGAAGTTTAGAGTGTATATATCTATCTTTATATATATATATATATATATATATATATATATTGCAGTCGTGGATCTTGTATAGTGGTTATCTGCTAACTATAGTACTTGGGTGTCTTTTGTGTGAGAGGGGGCCGGTCTCTCCGTTGATTGTTCCCCTTAGGTTCACTTTAGTTCACTTACTGTATATATTAGGGTCACTTATATAAACACATATATGTTCAATGTTACATCTGAAAAATGTACTCTACTGGGGCTCTGATTAGGGTTGCACCCCTCCTCCTCCCCTACAGGGAGCTTGTTATCTGTGAATGACAGCGCAACCTGTTTCCCGATGTAAGCCAGCAAAATAAAGAAAATCAAAATAGCAGATATTTGCTGAATGCAGTCGATATTTGTTAGCTGCCAGAGATATTTTCTGTATATCTTTTTGGTGTCCACCTACTGTATTATAACAACAAAATAGCATTCGGGTGAATAATGACCTCCTAACATACAGGTGCCATTCTTTCCCCATGCTTTATGCAGGGGAGAACTACAGTAACAGTATACTGTCGGATTTACCGGCACATACTGTACTGTATGTACTCTACCTCATTCTCGGGCTCCACGCTTCACTCTGCAGATTTGGCTATGTGCAGAGCAGTTGTTACTGTTCGATAGTGTTATTATTGTACACTACATTTGTCGCAGCTCATTCTCCCTCTCCCCCCGACCCTGGTGTGTTCGGCTGCTGATAGTATCCACATAAACATACAGTACAGCATGTACTGTACTGTATATTCACATTGTTATCGCTGCTACACAGTTTTCTGTAATTACCGCCTCTTTGCTGCTTCTGGTTAAATAAAAACAGCCGGTAATTACAGTAAGCTGCATAGCAGCGATAACTACTGTACAGGAATATACTGTACAGTACAGTATCTTTTTTTCTATTCTTTTTCCACACTTTCTACACTATATACAGTACAGCACATGTACCGTATACAGTACTATAAGAGAAGGGGATGCAGTCGGGTACAGTACCTGCGGCTCCCCCGCCCATACAGTAGAACACATGTTCCATGCACCCACAAATCCCACAGGGAGGGGGTACTGTAGACCAAACAGGCAGCTCCGGCTCCCCAACAGCCCATAATTATCCTCAGCAGTTGGGGCACATGCCGACACTGCACAGGAGCTGTCCGCTATAAGAATGGCACCTGTATGTTGTACCCTGTGGCAAATCGACAGGAGGTTAGTGGGGAGTTCGTTGGGGCAAATATATTTAATTAATATAATAAAAAAATAATAATTTGCAGTACCCCTGTATGATAATTAATATGAACTGCCATTTTCTTTACTGTCAGTTCTTTTTATAGCTGAAGAAATGTGTTTTTATTGGCTGCTGGAGCCACGTGCCCTCCTCTGGCCAATCACATTAATACTGAGTTTTCTTCATTCAAAGGTTAATTGGTTATGACAGGTCGTCAAAACAAATAATTAACCATAATAGCGTGGGAACTTACCGGTGATTGGTTCACCTGACCGTGGGAACTCTCATATCATTGGATGAATATGCCATATTCTTTGAATGAAGAAAACTCGTATTAATGTGATTGGCCAGAGGAGGGCACGTGGCTCCAGCAGCCAATAAAAACCTATTTCTTCAGCTATAAAAGATCTGACAGTAAAGAAAATGGCAGTTCTTATTAATTATCATACCGGGTGCTGCAATTTTTTTTTCTATTATATTAATGAAATACAATTGCCCCAAGGAACGCCCCACTAACCTCCTGTCGATTTGCCTTCCCTCTATTACTGCTTTATCGGCTCACTGGCTGAAGTGACAGATAGAAGAGGTCTGTGATTTACAGTATACTGTACGGTATGCTTTCGCTAAGCGATTGTTTTTTCCTGGATTATTCATTTAGTGTAGAGTACTTAATAATACTGTTCTGTACATCAAATTAATTTGTCCAAAAATAATTTAAACGTCGCTAACATACAGGTGCCATTCTTATAGCGGACAGCTCCTGTGCAGTGTTGGCATGTGCCCCGACTGCTGAGGATAATTATGGGCTGTTGGGGAGCCGAAGCTGCCTGTTTGATCTACAGTACCCCCCTCCCTGTGGGATTTGTGGGCACATGCTTTATGCAGGGGAGAACTACAGTAACAGTATACTGTCGGATTTACCGGCACATACTGTACTGTATGTACTCTACCTCATTCTCGGGCTCCACGCTTCACTCTGCAGATTTGGCTATGTGCAGAGCAGTTGTTACTGTTCGATAGTGTTATTATTGTACACTACAGTTGTCGCAGCTCAACCTTCCTTTCCCCCCGACCCTGGTGTGTTCGGCTGCTGATAGTATCCACATAAACATACAGTACAGCATGTACTGTACTGTATATTCACATTGATATCGCTGCTACACAGTTTACTGTAATTGCCGCCTCTTTGCTGCTTCTGGTTAAAAAAAAAACGCCGGTAATTACAGTAAGCTGCATAGCAGCGATAACTACTGTACAGGAATATACTGTACAGTACAGTATCTTTTTTTCTATCCTTTTTCCACACTTTCTACACTGTAAACAGTACAGCACATGTACCGTATACAGTACCATAAGAGAAGGGGGATGCAGTCGGGTACAGTACGTGCGGCTCCCCACTGCCGCCGGTTCACTCTGTGCACTGGCATCATACAGTAGAACACATGTTCCATGCACCCACAAATCCCACAGGGAGGGGGGTACTGTAGGTCAAACAGGCAGCTCCGGCTCCCCAACAGCCCATAATTATCCTCAGCAGTTGGGGCACATGCCGACACTGCACAGCAGCCGGCCGCTATAAGAATGGCACCTGTATGTTATGAGGTCAGGACAAAGCCACGTTTAAATAATTTATTTCCCAAATGAAAAGTAAAGGAATTACAGTAGGGCAGTGAAGACCCTCTCCCCTCTGTTAGCCGATACAGTTCCCTATAGTGCAAAAATCGACAGTACTTTCGTATTATAACACAGTACTAATATCCACTGCAGTTCCAAGCGCCATCTGGTGTTCACAAACCAAAATTGCACCTTTAGTTTTCTCAATAGTCTATTACGCGCTTCGGGTTTACAAGGGAAATTGAATATCGTTACGCGCTGCCGCGAGTCTGCTGGGAGCGCTAACGATGATACAACTGTATGTCAAATACTGTACCACAGGTGAAACCAGTTTATTCTGGTGGAATTTACATTATTTGTGCAACATCTACTGTCCACAGCGTGTGCCTCTCTGTGTCAAATACTGTACCACAGATGAAACCAGTCTATTTTGGGGAAATGTACATCATTTGTGCTACATTTAGTGTATACAGAGCACGGGCCTCTCTATGTCAAATATTGTACTGCAGGTGAAACCAGTGTATTTTGGGGAAATGTACATTATTTGTGCAACATTTAGTGTCCACAGCGTATGCCTCTCTATGTCAAATACTGTACCACAGGTGAAACCAGTTTATTTTGGTGGAATTTTCATTATTTGTGCAACATCTACTGTACACAGTGTGTGCCTCTCTTTCAAATACTGTACCACAGGCAAAACCAGTGCACTGTATTTTGGGGAAATTTATATTATTTGTGCAACATTTAGTGTCCACAGTGTGTGCCTCTCTGTCAAATTCTGTACCACAGGTGAAACCAGTGTATTTTGGGGAAATTTACATTATTTGTGAAACATTTAGTGTCCAGAGCATGTGCCTCTCTGTGTCAAACACTGTTCCACAGGTGAAAACAGTGTATTTTGGAGAAATTTATATTATTTGTGCAACCCTTAGTGTCCACAGCGTGTGCTGCTATGTGTCAAATAGTGTACCACAGTAGAAACCAGTGTATTTTGGGGAAATGTACATTAATTGTTGAAGATTTAGTGTCCACAGCGTATGCCTCTCTGTCAAATACTGTACCACAGGTGAAAACCATTTATTTTGGTGGAATTTACATTATTTGTGCAACATTTAGTGTCCACACCATATGCCTCTCTAATCTCTATGTCAAATACTGTACCGCAGGTGAAACCAGTTTATTTTGGTGGAATTTACATTATTTGTGCAACATCTACCGTCCACAGCGTGTGCCTCTCTGTGTCAAATACTGTACCACAGATGAAACCAGTCTATTTTGGGGGAAATGTATATTATTTGTGCAACATGTAGAGTCCACAGCGTGTGCCTCTGAGAGTCAAATACTGTACCACAGGTGAAACCAGTGTATTTTGGGGAAATGTACATCATTTGTGCTACATTTAGTGTCTACAGAGCACGGGCCTCTCTTTGTCAAATGCTGTACCGCAGGTGAAACCAGTTTATTTTGGTTGAATTTACATTATTTGTGCATCATCTACTGTCCACAGCGTGTGCCTCTCTGTGTCAAATACTGTACCATAGATGAAACCAGTCTATTTTGGGGAAATGTACATCATTTGTGCTACATTTAGTGTCTACAGAGCACGGGCCTTTCTAAGTCAAATACTGTATCGCAGGTGAAACCAGTTTAATTTGTTGGAATTTACATTATTTGTGCATCATCTACTGTCCACAGCGTGTGCCTCTCTGTGTCAAATACTGTACCGCAGGTGAAACCAGTGAATTTTGGGGAAATGTACATTATTTGTGCAACATTTAGTGTCCACAGCGTATGCCTCTCTATGTCAAATACTGTACCACAGGTGAAACCAGTTTATTTTGGTGGAATTTTCATTATTTGTGCAACATCTACTGTACACAGTGTGTGCCTCTCTCTCAAATACTGCACCACAGGCAAAACCAGTGTACTGTATTTTGGGGAAATTTATATTATTTGTGCAACATTTAGTGTCCACAGTGTGTGCCTCTCTGTCAAATTCTGTACCACAGGTGAAACCTGTGTATTAAGGGGAAATTTTCATTATTTATACAACATTTAGTGTGTTTGCATTTCATACATATCACTGACATATACTGTACTATATCCAAAGACGGTGTATGCTACTCTGTGACATTTTCAGGGGTAAATCTCCTGTGTAAAGTGTGCGCATCTCAAATACCTATTTTAATTTATTGGCGCATGCACTTACAAATCCTACGCTACTGTATGTGTGACATACTTTTAAGCATATATAACATTTAATATTAAGAATGCATCCAGTAAGGGACTTGCAAGTGGCCTTGATGCTGATGGTGCACGCACAGGCCGTGGTCTGGGTGCAATGAAACTGAGTAAAAGAATGTAGCTGATGGCCTGCAGGTGCGCTAACCCGGCAAGTTTAATAGTGTCCGTCACAGGATAGATATTGTTCTGGGGTGAAATTTAATTGCCAAAATAGCAATACCCTGAATCTGGTGTTCCAGCTGTTGCAGGCCTAGTTTAAATCTGTCCGTAAAAGGGTATATTTTTTCTGGTGTGAAATACAATTGCCAAAATATCAAAACCATAAATTTGTAGTTTCAGCTGTGGCTGGCTAAGTTTTATAGTGTCCGTCACAGGAAAGATTTTGTTCTGGTGTGAAATTCAATTGCCAAAATAGCAATACCATAAATCAGTGGTTTCAGCTGTGGCTGGCCAAATTTAATAGTGTCCGTCACAGGATAGATTTTGTTCTGGGGTGAAATTTAATTGCCAAAATAGAAGTACCCTGAATCTGGTATTCCAGCTGTGACTGGTCAATTTCCCTAGTGCCCGTCAAAGGATATATTATTTTCTGGGGTGAAAGTCAGTAGCAAAAATAGAAATACAGTAAATCTGGTATTCCAGCTGTTGCAGGCCTAGTTTAAATCTGTCCGTAAAAGAGTATATTTTTTTTCTGGGGTGAAATTCAATTGCCAAAATAGCAATACCCTGTATCTGGTGTCCCAGCAGTGGCTGGACAAGTTTAATAGTGTCCGGCAAAGGATATATTTTTTTCTGGGGTGAAATTCAATTGACAAAATAGCAATACCATGAATCTAGTGTCCCAGCAGTGGCTGGCAAAGTTTAATAATATCCGTCAAAGGATAGATTTTGTTCTGGGGTGAAATTCACTTGCAAATATAGCAATACCCTGAATCTGGTGTTCCAACTGTTGCAGCCCAATTGTTAATCTGTCCGTAAAAGGGTAAATTACACTCAGCATGCATCTCCAAGTATCTTATTTCCGTAAAAGGGTATATTACAAAAAGTGTTACAATACAATTGCTGAAAGCATAATCCTGTAAATCTGCACGCACTATTGTGGATCTCATAGTGTATTTCTGTCCGTAAAATGGTATATTACACTCAAGGTGTATATACAAGTGCTGAGAGGGTCATCCTCAATAACTTCACACGCTATCATGCATCTCCAAGTGTATTTCTGTCTGTTAAAGGGTTTATTACACAAAGTGATAAAATACAATTGCTGAAGGCATAATCCTACATATTTTTTCACATGCTACTGTGCATCTTCGAGTGTAAATCTGTCCATAAAAGGATACCTTTCATCCAGGCCTAAATACTAGACCAACAATTGATATTCTCCTAAATCAGTGGTTAATGCTGTGCCTGGATTAGTGTAATACGGTACATAAATAAATAGGCAGATAGTGTTAGGTGCCTGTAAAAAAAGGCCTGAATTTGAAATCAATACATTGGGCCAAATATTTTTTTATTATTGTGGTGCTTGGTGAACGGTAGCAATGAGGAAAACATCTAGTAAGGGACGCGGACGCGGTCGTGGTGGTGGTAGTGGACCCTCTGGTGCTGGTAGAGGACATGACCATTCTGCCACAGCCACACGTCCTAGTGAACCAACTACCTCAGGTTCCAGTACCCATCAGAATTTACAGCGATATTTGGTGGGGCCCAACCCAGTCTCCCACCCAGTCTTCTGCAGAAAGCACACAGGTGGCGCCTGAAAACCAAGCCCATCAGTCTGTCACATCACCCCAATGCATATCAGGGAAACTGTCAGAGCCTCAAGTTAGGCAACAGTCTCTTATGCTGTTTGAAGACTCTACTGGCAGGGTTTCCCAAGGGAAACCACGTAGCCCTTCCCCAGTGGTGGAAGACATAGAATGCACTGATGCACAACCACTGATATTTCCTGATGATGAGGACATGGGAATACCACCTCATCAGAGTCCGCACATCTCTGATGATGACGAAACACAGGTGCCAACTAGTGCGTCTTTCTGCAGTGTGCAGACCGAACAGGAGGTCAGGAAAGAATACTGTGTGGAAGACGATGTAGGGGACGATGAGGTCCTAGACCCCACATGGAATGAAGGTCATGCCACTGACTTTCATAGTTCAGAGGAAGAGGCAGTGGTGAGACCGAGCCAACAGAAGGAAAAGGGGGAAAAAGCAGAACAGCCGCCGCCAAGAGAGTTCGCCTGCTACTGGCTACTGCCACCAGGGACCGAGCACCCCAAAGGCAGCTTCAATGAGTTCCCTGGCATGGTACTTCTTTAAACAATGTGCTGACGACAAGACCCGAGTGGTTTGCACCCTGTGCCATCAGAGCCTGAAGCGAGGCATTAACGTTCTGAACCTTAGCACAACCTGCATGACCAGGCATCTACATGTAAAGCATGAACTGCAGTGGAGTAAACACCTTAAAAGCAAGGAACTCACTCAGGCTCCCCCTGCTCCCTCTTCTGCTGCTGTCTCAGCCTCTTCCTCCACCCAAACCAGAAAGTTGCTACAACACAGTGACTGCCTTCAAGATGGAAGGATCGGGTGGTGGAGCATCCCCAGATCACTCACGCAGAGATCAAGAACTGTTAGATTTCCTCAAGTTCTTTGCACGCCACAAGCTACTCACCAAAGGACTTTCAAAGTTTAATGATCGTGATGAAAGCTACCGAGCTTGGAGAGCTTCATTCAGAAATGCGACTGCCGGCCTAGACCTCTCCGCAAGTGAAGAGACCGATCTGTTAGTCAAGTGGCTAAAAAATGAATCAGAATAACATGCAAGGCGCATTAGAGATATAAACATCAACTATCCTAGCAGGGGCTTGGACATAATATGGGAGAGGCTCGATGACTGTTATGGCACGCTGCAATTGATAGAGGAATCACTCTTTAAAAGGTTAGAGGACTTTCCTAAAATTCCTAACAAAGGCTTCAACAAGTTAAGAGAATTAAGAGACCTCCTGATAGAACTCCAAGTCACCAAGGCAGAAGGAGACCTGCTAAGCCTCACAACTCTAGACACAGCCTGTAGTATTAAATCCATAGTACAGAAACTACTGTAAAGCCTGCAAGCAAAGTGGATCAACAAAGGCTCTAACTACAAACAATGACACAATGTCTTGTTCCCTCCATTCTCTTTCTTTGTAGACTTTGTACACCAGCAGGAAAAGACCAGAAATAATCCTGGCTTTGACTTCTCTATGTTTGATTCTGCTTATCCAAAGTCAGGCAAGTCTGCTTTAGTCCATAACCTCAAAGGCACACCTATAACCGTACACATAACTAACGTATCTCCTACAGACTCCTCACATAAAACTTACCTTACTGCAGAGACTGAAAGGGAACTAACAAAAGACCCAAGCAGAGAGTGCCCTCTACACAAAAAAACCTCACCCACTGCAAAAGTGCAGATGTTTCAGAGAAAAATCCCTTAAGGACCGTAGATCCTTTCTCAAGGAAAGCAACCTTTGCTACAGGTGTTGTGCATCTATGTCTCACCTAACTAGAGACTGCAAAACTAGCAATACCTGCTCAGAGTGCAGTACCCAAGAGCACAATGCAGCTCTACACCCAGGGACAGCATAATGGACTCTTACACCCTCAGACCACACCATAGAGCATGGTGTGGAGGAGAAAAATACTGCACCTCCTGAAGTGACACCCCAGTGTACTCAGGTCTGTGGGAAGGGTCTTAGTGGGAAATCCTTCTCCAAGATTTGTCTTGTTACAGTTTACCCCATAGGCCACAAAGAAAAGGCTGTAAGACTGTATGCCATCCTTGACAATCAAAGTAATAGATCACTTGCTAGCTCAGTTTTATTTGACATCTTTAAGATCAAGGGACTCAGCTCTTTCTTTTCACTTAAAACGTGTTCTTGTGGAAGCGAAGAAACAGGGAGAAGGGCCACAGGCTATCAAATTGAATCCCTAGACAGTTGTACATCCCTACCTCTTCCTACAGTAATTTCATGCAATCATATCCCAAACAACAGGGAGGAACTTCCCACACCAGAGGCAGCATTCCACCATGGACACTTGAAAAACATAGCACATCTTATCCCTACACTTGATCCCCAAGCCAAGAGAGTCCTTCTGCTTGGGAGACATATCATCAGCGTCCACAAGGTGAAAAAGCAAAAAAATGGCCCTCAGAATTCCTCATATGCTCAGATGTTAGACTTAGGGTGGGTCATTGCAGGAGACGTTTGCCTAGGAAACATTCACAAGCCAAACACTGTGAACTCCTTCTAAACAAACACATTGGAGAGCAGAAGTCCATCCATTTTCCAACCTTGTCCTAACAAATTCCTTATAAAGGAGAAACTTTCCAAATCTCTACATCCAAACATCATGGAGGGTAATTACACCAAAGACTCATCATGTGACAGCAACAGAGATCACCTAGGGTGCACTGTCTTCCAAAGGACAAAGGAAGATAATAAAATAGCCCACTCTATTGATGATAAAACCTTCCTAAAGATAATGGAACAAGGATTTCACAAGGATGATACAAATAGCTGGGTAGCACCCAGTGGCATACATAGAGAAGTAAGGGCACCATAGAATAGATAAAACCAGACCCCCACCCAGGAGAGAGGGGTTTCTGCCTAAACCCTTTTCAATGACCTTCAGGCCATTTTTCCACTGCCTCATGTTCTAAAAGTTGTTCCTTTATAGGGTAGAGACCTGACCAAGTTTTCATCTTCAGTAGAAGAGGAAATAATCCCAACTGAGACTGGGCCCCCTCTTGCCCTGGTCCCCATACCAGTCGCATGGTCTGCTGCTATGGTAGTTACACCCCTGGTAGCACTTCTGTCTTTCAAAACACAGAGACCCTGTCTTCCCAACAACAGAGAGCAAGCATTAAAATGCCTTGCTTTATTAGAGCGCAACTTCCAAAAGAATCTGAAAATGAAAGAACACGTTCTTTTCATTCCTTGGCAAAATATTTGAAAATGGCCATGCAGAGGTAGCTCCACACCTGAAAGAGAGGGAAGAATGCTGGTATCTACCAATATTTGGTGTCTACCACCCCAAGAAGCCAGGATAGATACGTATGGTATTTGACTCCAGCTCCCAGTATGAAGAAGACTCCCTTAATGATGTTCTTTTAACAAGACCTGACCTCAACAATACCCTTATTGGTGTTCTCATCAGATTCTAGAAGGAAACAATTGCCATATATACAACAGATGTTTCACTGCTTTCTTGTCAAGGAAGAGCATAGGAATTTTCTGCGGTTCTTCTGGTTTAGAGATAACAACCCTACCAAGGACATTATAGAATACCGCATGAAAGTACATGTTTTTGGCAACAGTCTGCCTCCCACAGTAGCTATTTAAGGACAAAGACGGTCTGCTCAAGAAAGGGGAAAAGACTCAGATGAGGATGTGGCACAGTTTGTTGAAAGAGGCTTCTATGTAGACGATGGTCTAAAATCACTACCATCTCCTGAAGCTGAAATCATCCTGCTCAAAAAGACTCAGAGCGCGCTAGCAGATTCTAAACTAAGACTGCACAAGAGAGGCTCTAACAGCAAAGTTGTTATCGAGGCCTTCCACACTCAAGACAACGCCAGCAGACCTCGACCTAGCCACAGACTCTATACCCATGCAGCACAGCCTAGGGCTCAATTGGGACCTCAAGTCTGACACCTTAACTTTTCAAGTCAACTCAGAGTAAAGACCCTTCACACGACAGGGTGTCTTGTCCTCTATTAACAGTCTATACAATCACCTTGGATTTGCTGGGTCTGTGACCATCCAAGGTAAGACCATGCTCCAAGAACTAACTACAGACTCATGTGATTGGGACACCCCTCGTTCCCCTGAGAATGAAGCATCGTGTATAGATTTTCTGAAGGCATTATCTGACCTACACATTCATAGGCCATACACACACATCACCCATATAGAAGTTCACTCTAGGATGCTGTGTGTGTGATGCCTCAGTTAAAGCTATAGCCGCATTTGCTTACTTAAAAATCATAGACGTTACAGCTCATGTCTACATTGGGTTTGTAATGGGTAAAGCTAAGCTGGCGCCGTGTCCAGAACCCACCATAGACTGGAACTCTGTGCTGCTGTTCTCGCCATAGAGCTAGCAGATCTGATTACATCAGAACTAGACCTACGCTTGATAACTGAAGGAACTCAACGTGCAGCCAGTTTCTGGATGATAGGAGCCAAGAGATTCGTAACTATATCACCTGTCAGAAACTCCATGGTATATGCCAATCACAAAAAATGGCTGACCTCTGTCACGCTGCAGTTCGCCGTGCCCTGGTTTGTGCCCCCCTCTCAGATGGTATCATCTCCCTGTGGGTATTCAGGTCTTTTGCGCCCTTGCGTTCTGGCTGTGGCGTTACGTGCTTGCTGGTTGCTAGGGACAACATCCTGTATTGCAGCTTCTTTGCTGTGGTTTCTTGTTCACCCCAAACTTGATTTGGTACCTCCCTGCTTTGTTCTGATGGGGTTAATCTCCCTCTCCGGTTCCTGAGTGTGTCCTTTCAGGTGCACTCGTTAGACTTCTACTTCTGTCTTTGAGCGTGGAGTTTCAGGGCTCAGTCTGCATAGCTTGTGGTCACTACTGTTAATTCAGGCTGTTCCTGTTCTTCTGTGCATTCTGGGGGCCAGTACTGTTAATTCAGGCTGTCCATTACCCTGGTATGTTTCCGCTATGCCTGTCCATGGCACTCCATGCCATGCCATGCCTTGAGGGTGTCTGTACCCTGCTATGTCTTTGTTCATGTCTGTTCTTGTCCATGCCCAGTGGGTGTCATGCCCTTTTGGCTCTGTCATGTCTGTCTATGTTTTGCTTTGCCAGATTTTGCCTTCACCTTTGTCCTGCCACCCACGTCTCGGTATGGGCAGCCTGGTTCTGCATTGTTGTCTTCTTTTCCGTTCCATATCTTGTACCTCATTATGCCTGTTCATGATGCTATGCTATGTTCACGTCCTGATTGCTGCGCTCCTAGTCGGCTCCAGTTGGCTCCAGGTCTTCAGGGGGGGGATGCCCTTATCTTACAATGGCTTCTCCACGCCTTGCTCGCATTGCGTCTCAGGGGTGCCTCTGGGACCCCCGGCACATGACAACCTCCCTGTGGAATGTCTCAGTACAGAACCTCCCTTCACTAATGTGGGTCTTGACGTGGTCCCTGATCTGTTACTACACGACACACAAAAGGAGGTTACGCTATCAGCAAGCAATGGGCTGTAATATTTACATGAATGTGCATTAGAGCCGTACATATAGAAGTTATTGAGTCATTGGACACATCCAGTTTCATAAATACCCTCAGAGGTTTCATTTCTCTCAGAGTAAATGTAAAGCATATCTGCTCCGATAGGGGAACAAACTTTGTTGGAGCTTGTAAAGAACTGAACATTTTCTCAAACTTTGATGTCAACCAGTTAGAGAGACACCTTTCTGAACAAGGTTGCATATTGGACATTTAACCCACCTCACTCCTCTCACATGAGAGGTGCTTGGGAACGCATGATCGGCATTGCTCGCAAAATTCTAGATTCTAGCTTTCTGCAGCGTCAGCACTTCAAGGCTCACCCACGAGACTCTCACAACCTTCCTGGCTGCGGTAGTAGCCAAAATCAATGCAAGACCCTTGACTTCCATAGCTAATGATCCAGAGGATCCAGATTGATGTTGCTACAGTTCCTTCTGGTGAGTTAACTGCCAAAGACTTATATAAATCCCAGTGGAAGAGGGTTCAAATACTAGCAGAATTTTTCTGGGACAAATGGAGAAAGCAATACCTTTCCACTTTACAGACAAGAGACAAATAGCTGGCCAGTAATCCCCACATAGAGCCTGGAAATATTGTTTTAGTAAAAGACACTCAGTCAAAGAGGAAGGAGTGGCCTTTAGGATTGGTGACTAAAGTGTTCCCAAGCCAAGATGGGAAAGTCAGAAAAGCGGAGGTCAAGATTCCGAAGCAAGGTGGAAAGCTGTTTTTTCAGACCCGTTACTGAACTTATATTGTTGATATCTTAGTTCAAGTTTTACATGTGCTATCCCTAGATACTAGACGGTGAGTATCATGCCTTCGCAAGCATTAATATCAGTTTTCATTTGAGCATTTCTGATTCCCTATTGTAATGTATTGCGCTTGCTAATTACTTTTCCAACAGCGCCATCTACTGTCATGATGCAACCTGTTTTATTCTACTTCCTATATCTGTAATTATCTCCTGCTGAGCTCTCTTAAGTTTGGCCATTCCAGCCAATTTAGTTTTCCCATCTGCCCCTTTGGTCCGGCCCCTTCTTCTGACAGACGCCATCTTCTCCTCATGAAAGCCCGACAATTTGTCTGTCTCTCTCCACTATTTGCTTCATCCTGATGTTTAACCCTACCATAGTACACTCGTTTTACACTGATCCTTTCGATAAAAGCTGTAAAGAACCCCCAGCGTCTACCACAGTGAATTGTTAGGAAAGAGTTTAGCTGCCTGTCAAATCATTCACCTGTCAATGTGTGAGGGTGGCAGAACAAAAGGAGAATGAGGCAGCTCCTTACCTGACTGTTGTGAAGTGATGTGTCCTCCTGTGTGATGAGGACAGGTTTTGTGTGAACTAATAGGACAGTGGCCATTTTATTTCTCCTAATGAATGCACTCCAGACAAAACAAGCAATTATAACTAAAGAAAGGTATTTGGAAGTATATTTATAATAAAGTAATATTTAGGTATTTTCATTTTCTTAATTCCTGGAGAACCCCATTAACCCCTTAAGGACTCAGTCTTATTTCACCTTAAGGACCCGGACATTTTTTGCAAATCTGACCAGTGTCACTTTATGTGGAGATAACTTTTAAAGGCTTTTACTTATGCAGGCCATTCTGAGACTGTTTTTTCGTCACATATTGTACTTCATGACACTGGTAAAATGGAGTAAAAAAAGTTCATTTTTATTTATAAAAAAATACCAAATTTACCAAAAATGTGGAAAAATGTGCAATTTTACAAGTTTCAATTTCTTTATTTCTATGATACATAGTAATACCTCGAAAAATAGTTATTACTTTTCATTCCCCATATGTCTACTTAATGTCTGGATCATTTTGGGAATGATATTTTATTTTTTGGGGATGTTACAAGGCTTAGACGTTTAGAAGCAAATCTTGAAATTTTTCAGAAATTTTCAAAAACCCACTTTTTAAGGACCAGTTCAGGTCTAAAGTCACTTTGTGAGGCTTACATAATAGAAACCACCCATCCCATTCTAGAAACTACACCCCCAAGGTATTCAAAACTAATTTTACAAACTTTGTTAACCCTTTAGGTGTTCCACAAGAATTAATGGAAAATAGAGATAACATTTCAAAATTTCACTTTGTTGGCAGATTTTCAATTTTAATATTTTTTTTTCCAGTTACAAAGCAAGGGTTAACAGCCAATCAAAACTCAAAATTTATTGCCCTGATTCTGTAGTTTACAGAAACACCCCATATGTGATCGTAAACTGCTGTACGGGCACACGGCAGGGCGCAGAAGAAAAGGAATACCATACTGTTTTTGGAAGGCAGATTTTGCTGGACTGGTTTTTTGACACCATGTCCCATTTGAAGCCCCCTGATGCACCCCTAAAGTAGAAACTCCAAAAAAGTGACCCCATTTTAGAAACTAAGGGATAGGGTGGCAGTTTTGTTGGTACTATTTTAGGGTACATATGATTTTTGGTTGCTCTATATTACACTTTTTGTGAAGCAAGGTAACAAGAAATAGTTGTTTTGGCACCGTTTTTATTTTTGTTATTTACAACATTCATCCGACAGGTTAGATCATGTGGTATTTTTATAGAGCAGGTTATTACGGACACGGCGATACTTAACATGTACACTTTTTATTTATGTAAGTTTTACACAATGATTCCATTTTTGAAACAAAAAAAATCATGTTTTAGTGTCTCCGTAGTCTGAGAGCCATAGTTTTTTTTCAGTTTTTGGGTAATTATCTTGGGTAGGGCATGATTTCTGTGGGATGAGGGTTTGATTGGCACTATTTTGGGGTGCGTATGACTTTTTGATTGCATGGTATTTCACTTTATGTGATGTAAGGTGACAAAAAATTGCTTTTTTACACCGTTTTTATTTTTATTTTTTAAAGGTATTCATCTAAAGGGGTTAGGTCATGGAATATTTTTTTATAGAGCAGGTTATTACGGACACAGCAATACATAATATGTATACTTATTTTTAGTTATGTAAGTTTTACACAATAATATAATTTTTTTAAAAATCGTGTTTTAGTGTCTCCATATTCTGAGAGCCATAGTTTTTTCAGTTTTTGGGCGATTATCTTAGGTAGGGTCTCAATTTTTGCGGGATAATATGATGGTTGGATTGGCACTATTTTGGGGTGTGTATGACTTTTTGATCGCTTGGTATTACACTTTTTGTGATGTAAGGTGACAAAAAAAATCGCTTTTTTACACCGTTGTTATTTTTATTTTTAGGGGGTTCATCTGAGGGGTTAGGTCATGTGACATTTTTATAAAGAAGGTTTTTACGGATGCAGCGATACATAATATGTGTAGTGTATTTTATTTCTTTTTTATTCGGTGATATGTGTTTTTTTATTTTTCACTTTTTCACTTTTTTTTTTTTTTTACCCAGACCCACTTGGTTCTTGTAGATCCAGTGTCTATATAATACAGTACAGTACACCATATAGTGTACTATACTGTATTTTTTTTACTTTACATTGTCTAATCAGACTTTTGCCTTTAGCAGAAGTCTGATTAGACTTACATCACCATGGCAAGCAGGACGCCTCTGAAAGCGTCCTGCTGCCATGGTAACCATCACCCGCTGCCAGAACTGAGCAGCGGGTGATGTGGAGTGAGGGGGGCTTCCTCCCTCTGTGATCCCATCCTGTCGTGGGGCTGCAAAGGCACAGCAGCCCCCCGATGGGAGAGGGAGGGAGATCCCTCCCTGTTAACCCCTTCCTTACAGCAGTCCGTACGGACCGCGGCATGTAAGCGGTTGAAACTGCTGACATCTGCAGCACAGATGTCAGCAGTTTTTAGCAGAGTATCAGCAATGTGGCTGAATTGACCTGCGGTTTGCAGCGATAGCCGACATGGGCATTGTAACATGGGCATTGTAACAAGGTACCTGCTGAATGATTTCAGCAGGTACCTTGTTTCGATCAATGCCGGCTGAGCAGCAGTGATCGGAACTACTCATGACATACCGGTATGTCATGGGTCCTTAAGGACTCGGGAATCATGTCGTACCGGTACATCCTAAGTCCTTAAGGGGTTAATTAGTCATTTCAAAAAGATTCCTGAATTTAACAAACCCTCTTTAATGTCTTATCTCTGCACTTGCAACTTGAAGGATCGCTTAGTACAAACTGATGTTGGTACTATGAAGCAATCTTTTAGATCATATTTTGGATCTACTAAAGTAGGATGCTTTCCTTGTTATAATTGTATCAATTGCCGCTTAGGCCCCTTTCACACGGGCGAGTTTTCCGCGCGGGTGCAATGCGTGAGGAGGACGCATTGCACCCGCACTGAATCCGGACCCATTCATTTCTATGGGGCTGTGCACATGAGCGGTGATTTTCACGCATCACTTCTGCGTTGCGTGAAAATCGCAGCATGTTCTATATTCTGCGTTTTCACGCAACGCAGGCCCCATAGAAGTGAATAGGGATGCGGAAAATCGCAAGCATCCGCAACTGCGCGGATGCGCTGCGATTTTCCCGCATTGTTGCTTAGCAACGGGACCCAACCTCTATTATTTCCCTTATAACATGTTAAATGATGAGGAAGGGGTTAAAATAATAAAAGTTAACTTACCTTAGCCACTTGATCGCGTAGTCGCGATCTGTCCTCTCTTTCCCTGCAGCATCTATGATCTAAGGACCTGTGATGACATCACATCACATGGCTCATCACATGCTCCATCACTATGGTGATGGAGCATGTGATTGGTCCATGTGACCATGTGACATCATCCTTAAACACTATCCTCAGGCTGTGGATAGTGGTTAAGGACCTTGGATAATGTCACATGGTCACATGGACCAATCACATGCTCCATCACCATAGTGATGGAGCATGTGATTGGGCCATGTGATGCTGTGACATCATCACAGGTCCTTTACATCTTTCAAGCTAACAGAGAGGAGGCCGGGCTTCGCAATCAAATGGAACAGGTAAGTAATTATTAGTTTATTATTTTAACTCATTCTGCACCAGTTTAAACATTAGGGAGATGGCCAAGGGTATTATTTTACATTATAACTATGTTATAATGTGAAATAATACCAGCGGGACAATTTCTGACCCAAACATGCACTTCTGTGAAGAAGTGCAGGTTCGGGTCTGGGTACCAAAAGTGCCGATTTTTCTCCCGCGCGTGCAAAACGCATGACAGCGCTTTGCACTCGCAGGGAAAAATCGTGGCGATTCCCGCAACGCACACCCGCACTGTTTGACGGAGTGCACCCGCAACGCCCGTGTGCAAGAGGCCTTAATGTCGAAGGGTTCTACATTTTCACACTACTGGTGGAAATTTCAAAATTAAGCATTATCTTACCTGTGATTCCACATATGTAGTGTATCTACTTGAGGGTCCTTGTTATCTCCTTTATGTAGGAGAGACAAGACGGGATGTAAAAACCAGACTCAATCAACATAGATATATTGTATGCTAGAAATGATTAGATTTTTCATGTTTTAAGAATTACTTCTGGTGAGGCTGAGCAAGTTTATTTGTTTATTGTTCACATATTTACCTATTTTTATTTATTTGGAACCACTGATGTATGAATTCGGCTATTCACGCATGCGCATTCAATGCTGCTGAAGCCTTATATTCCATCCCAGTTGTTTACAGAAACACCCCACGTGTGGTTGTAAACTGATGTAAGGGCACACGGCAGGACACAAAAGGAAAGGAAGGCCATATGGGTTTTGGAAGGTATATTTTGCTGGACTGGTTTTAAGATGCCATGTCCCATTTTAAGCCCCCCCTGATGCACCCTTACCGTAGGAACTGCCAAAAAGTGACCCCATTTTGAAAACTAGGGGATAAGGTGCCAGTTTTATTGGTAATATTTTGGGGTACATATGATTTTTAATTGCTCTATATTGCGTTTTATGTGAGGCAAGGTAACCAAAAAATGACTGTTTTGGCACAGTATTTTTTTTTTTTTTTACAACATTCATCTCATCATTACAACATGGTAGATCATGTGCTATTTTTATAGAGCAGGTTGTTACGAATGCAATGATAACAAACATGTCTTTGTTTGTTTCTGTTTTACATAATAAAGCATTTTTGAAATAAAAAATATGTTTTTGTGTCTCTATTTTCTAAACACCTTATCTTTTTAATTTTTCTGCTGATCGTCTTATGCAGGGGCTCGTTTTTTGCAGGAAGAGTTGACGTTTTATTGGTACCATGATTTTTTGATCATTCATTATTACACTTTATGGGGCAAGGTGACCAAAAAATGTATTTTTACAGCGTTCACCTGAGGGGTTTGGTCATGTGATATTTTTATAGAGCAGATCGTTACGGACGTAGCGATACTCAATATGTTTACTTTTTCTTATTTATTTAAGTTTTACACAATAATAGCATTTTTGAAACAAAAAAAATTATGTTTTATTGTCTCCATAGTCTGAGAGCCATAGCTCTTAGGTAGGGTCTCATTTTTTGCGGGATGAGGTGACGGCTTGATTGGTACTATTTTGTGGGGCATACACCTTTTTGATTGCTTAGTGTTCCAATTTTTGTGATGTAAAGTGACAAAAATGGCTTCTTTTGATAAAGTTTAAATTTTTTACGGTGTTCATCTGAGGGTTCGGTCATGTGATATTTTTATAGAGCTGGTTGTTACAGATGCGGCCATACATAATATGTAAAATTGTTTTATTAATTTGATTTTAATACAATAATAGCATATTTGAAAAAAATAAAATGATGTTTTAGTGTCTCCATGTTCTAAGAGCTATAGTTTTTTTATTTTTTTGAGGGATTTTGTTATGTAGGGGCTCATTTATTGTGGGATGAGGTAACAGTTTTATTGGTATCATTTTGAGGGACATACACCTTTTTGATCGATTGGTGTTGCACTTTTTGTAATGTGAGGAGACAAAAATGGCTTTTTTTGACAGTTTTTATTATGTTTTTTTATGGTGTTTATCGGACGGGGTGAATCATGTGATATATTTATAAAGCCTGTCGTTATGGACAAGGCGATACCTAATATGAGTTTTTTCTTTTTTTTTTCTATTTTCTATTATAAAATCAGGGGAAAGGGGCCTTTTTTTTTACTTGAAACTATTTTTTTTTACTAAAAACACTTTTTTTTTTACTTTTTTTTTTACTTTTGGGTGTCTGATCCACTCTGCAATGCATTACAACACATCTGTATTGTAAAGCATTGCCTGTTAGAGTATTACATAGAGTAATACACAAACAGTTTGCCTAGGAGTCCCAGGCTGGATCTCCTGGACACCCGTAGAAGGCAGATCCGGATGTCATGCAAGACATTGGGCAGCCTCTGCACGGCATTGGGCTTTCTTCTCACCCATCGGGTCCCCGCTTTAACATCGGTGTTTTCACAGCAGGGGTCAAGCTAGCAGGAACAGCCGATCCCCTGCTGCTGATCAGACGGGAGCAGCTTCTGCACCCGCCCCTATCAGCGCCGTAGTACTACGGCGCTGGGTGGCAAGTCACGTCCCACTGTGCCATACTATTATGGCGCTGGGAAGGGGTTAATTAGGTTTTCACCGTCATCATTCATATATTTTTTACATAATACACAAGTTTTCCTTTTGATTAAAAATGATTGAGGTAGTCATCACTATTGTTCACCTTGATGAACATAAATAGAAATGAGCAAATTTCTCAAAAAATTTGATTTCGACGGTTCACCAAATTGCCCAAAAAGATTTGATTCGATCGGAATTTATTTGTGACAAATCGCGTTAAAAAGCAGCTATTTCCTGGCTGCTGAGAGCCTGTATAACAGTTTAGAACACTGTACATAACAGAAACATGCATGGGGAGTCCGCTGTGTAGTGAGTCAGTATAACACACAGATGACAGACGTCACTCTTAGAATCACTTCCAACTGACCAAATAATTCAAGTGTGAACTCAGCCTTACAGGTCAATGTTAGCGTTAGGTATAAAGAACCGTGTAGTGGCCCAAGATTCTCCTATAGAGTGAAAGAGCACACTCCTTTTACACCATCGTCAGATGATGCCACATAGATTTCTACAGAACCTGTTCTGTTACACGCTGAGACAAGTAGTGGAGTGGAGAGGGTGTCAGCAGTAAGTTTTTGTTGACATCACAGTTTATTTTGCCCTTCTTCTCATCCATCATAAGAACAACCCCCAAAAAATGGATCCTGTCTGTTGAGCATCCCCCTTTACACGGTCAGCATTTTCTCAGTAATCCATCAGTATTGCTAAGGCCCAAAAAAATACAGGAGTGGATATAAAACAGAGATAACACTTGAATGTAATATTTGCATGTCTTCTGTGGTTTGTACAAACTTCTGCTTTTAGCTTCCAAATCATGAACCAGTCCTGATGCAAAATAGGGACAATATGATACAGGCCTTACGGCTGCTTCAAAGGCAGAATCCTTTGTGTTTCTTATTTTTCTATTCTTCTGACAGATCAGAAAAAGGGTAAAATACATGGTGATGTCAACAGGGACAATAGTGGACCAATGACAAAGTGGTGAGGTGGCAACAGCATGAAGAGTCAACACAGTGGCCCAGTCACTAGTGATGTCGCAAACATAAAATTTTCCGTTCTCGAACGACGAACGCGAACCGCCATAGACTTCAATAGGCAGGCCAATTTAAAAACCCACAGGGACTCTTTCTGGCCACAATAGTGATGGAAAAGTTGCTTCAAGGGGACTAACACCTGGACTGTGGCATGCCGGAGGGGAATCTATGGCAAAACTTCCATGGAAAATTACATAGTTGACACAGAGTTGGGTTTTAATCCATAAAAGGCATAAATCACCTAACAATCCTAATTTTTTTTGAACAACGTGGTTTAAAACATCTAGTGTGTGTATACGATCAGGTATGATGTTGAATCGATCAGGGTTACAGGGTTGTATCGATAAGGGTTACGCCCGCTTCACAGACATTGACAGACCAAACTCCCCTTTTAATGCACCGCAAACAACCGCAAACAGTTCATTTGCACAACCGCAAACTCCCCATTTGCACAAGGTTGGATACCAAGCTAGCCACGTCCCGGTGATGTCATTGAAGCTTTCTTCCTCCACCCAGCCACGTACAACACCAAGGGTCCCCGAAAGGTGAATTGAATTGATTTTTCGAACGAGGAGATGGATAAAAAAACGCTGGCTCCCTCCCCTTTGTTTTTATCCACGGTCACTGCGTCTGCGCCGTGCAATTTACTGTTACACCCGATATGAGTGGTATTTTCTGTAGTACTATTCTCATTAGTTTAATCCCTCTAACGTCCCCAATCTGGGGGCCATTTATTGAATTGATTTTTCGAATGGGGAGATGGTTAAAAATACGCTGGCTCCCTCCCCTTTGTTTTTCTCCACGGTCACTGCGTCTGCGCCGTGCAATTTACTGTCACACCAGATATTAGTGGTATTTTCTGTAGTACTATTCTCATCAGTTTAATCCCTCTAACGTCCCCAATCTGGGGGCCATTTATTGAATTGATTTTTCGAATGGGGAGATGGTTAAAAAAACGCTGGCTCCCTCCCCTTTGTTTTAATCCACGGTCACTGCGTCTGCGCCGTGCAATTTACTGTCACACCCGATATGAGTGGTATTTTCTGTAGTACTATTCTCATCAGTTTAATCCCTGTTACATTCCATATCAGGGATTGCCTTTTGTGAAAAAAAATTTAGGCCGGGTACCTTCGACTGCCTTCACAGTGACAGACCAAACTCACATACACCAAACTGAATTGATTTCAGGAACCGGGAGATGGAAAAAGCAGCTTGGTCGGTCCTCTTACTCCCAAATTGGGGCACTGCGCGTGCACAGAGCACTGTGCTGTGACACCCTATATGAGTGGTGTCTTAACTAGTACTATTCCTATCAGTTTAATCCCTGTTACGTACCCTATCCGGGGACGTCTGTCGAATTGATTAACCATTGTCGAATTAGCGAACCATTACGACATCATGAAATATTTTAGTTCTGAGCTCTGTACTTGCTTTGTATTGGAATTGATGGGGATTTTTTTAATTGTCTGCATTATTTCTAATAAACTATCAAGAGACTTTATTATATTATCCAGCCGTCCGATCGCTTTTGGTCTGACCATAATGAAGCAACGGCCTTATCATCTGGGGTGTGGCAACATTGCCAACACACTCATAGAGGTGATAATTGCTTCATTGTGATACGCAAGCCCCTTCACCACAACAAGGTAACGATCACGAAGGGGAATTGACACTTGTATGTGCCTTTTTTTTTGGTTTGTTTTTGCAGCCACAGTGCCGCACAATAGGACAGAAAAATTAGGCATGTACACATGCCTGAAAAATAATGGCATTGTTGCAGCCGCTATTGTAGCAGCGGCCGGAAAAATTTATGTTTTCCAGGCACAAAAGTGACTAAAACATTGCGGCTTGAACCCTAGTTGGTGGTGGAGAATTCACGAAAGTCATCCGGTATGCAGACATTAAATACAGCAGCGTGGGGACCATTTTGAGGCCAAGGCATGTAATCAGGCCTTTTGTTAGTCAAACGTATCCCCCACTGTCAGTCCCTTCGGGATCCATGCCTCCTTCATCTTTATGAAGGTGGGGTAATCAACACTTTTTTGACCGAGGCGACTTCTCTTGTCAGTGACAATGCCTCCTGCTGCACGGAAGGTTCTTTCTGACAGGACACTTGAAGCAGGGCAGGCCAGAAGTTCTATCGCAAACTGGGATAGCTCAGGCCACAGGTCAAGCCTGCACACCCAGTAGTGAAGGGGTTCATTGCTCCTCCATCAACAACACATCTGTAAATCGTCCAGTCGTTGCCGCCATGGTAGGAGGAGTATTACATTCACCTCTTCCCCTGTTAGATTCCCGTTGTGCTGTGACATCCCCCTTATAAGCTGTGTAAAGCATATTTTTTAGTTTGGTTTTGAACTGCTGCATCCTTTCCGACATTCGGTAATTTGGTAACATTTCTGCCACTTTCTGCTTATACCGGGGGTCTAGTAGTGTGGCCACCCAGTACAGGTCGTTCTCCTTCATCCTTTTTATACGAGGGTTCCTCAACAGACATGACAGCATGAAAGACCCCATTTGAACAAGGTTGGATGCAAAGCTACTCATTTCCCGTTCCTCGTCCTCACTGATGTCATTGACGGTCTGTTCTTCCTCCCAGCCACGTACAACACCATGGGTCCCAGATAGGTGGTTGGTCTTACTCCTCCTCAAAGCCACAACATTAATCCTCTGACTCCTCCTCCTCATACTCCTCTTCCAGCGTTGCCGCAGGTCTGGCAAGCGATGATGACAAGGCTGTTTCTGGTGGTGACAGTGACCACAACTCTTCCTCTTCCTCTTCACGCTCATCTACAGCCTGATCCAGCACTCTTCGCAGGGCACGCTCCAGGAAGAAAACAAATGGGATGAGGTCGCTGATGGTGCCTTCAGTGCGACTGACTAGGTTTGTCACCTCCTCAAAAGGACACCTGAGCCTACAGGCATTGCGCATGAGTGTCCAGTAACGTGGCAAAAAAATTCCCAGCTCTACAGAGGCTGTCCTAGCACCTCTGTAATACAAATACTCGTTGACTGCTTTTTCTTGTTGGAGCAGGCGGTCGAACATTAGGAGTGTTGAATTCCAACGCGTCGGGCTGTTGCAAATCAAGCGCCTCACTGGCATGTTGTTTCGCTGCTGAATATCGGAAAAGTGCACCATGGCCGTGTAGGAATGCCTGAAATGGCCACACACCTTCCTTGCCTGCTTGAAGACATCCTGTAAGCCTGGGTACTTAGACACAAAGCGTTGTACGATGAGATTCAACACATGTGCCATGCACGGCACATGTGACAACTTGCCCAAATTCAATGCCGACAACAAATTTGTTCCATTGTCACACACCACTTTGCCGATCTCCAGTTGGTGCAGGGTCAGCCACTGATCTACCTGTGCGTTTAGGGTGGACAGGAGTGCTGGTCCTGTATGGCTCTCTGCTTTCAGGCAAGTCAACCCCAAGACAGCGTGACACTGTCGTATCCGGGATGTGGAATAGCCCCTGAGGAGCTGGGGGGATTCAGTTGATGTGCAGCCAGACGCCACAGCAAAGGAGGACTCAGCCAAGGAGGATATCGAAGAGGATGGAGTAGGAGTAGAGGAGGTGGCAGTAGGTCTGCCTGCAAGTCGTGGCGGTGTCACCAACTCCGCTGCGAGCCACGCATGCCATGCTTGTCAGTCGTCAGCAGGTTAACCCAATGCGCAGTGTACGTGATATACCTGCCCTGACCGTGCTTTGCAGACCAGGTATCAGTGGTCAGATGAACCCTTGCCCCAACACTGTATGCCAGAGATGCCATGACTTCCTTTTCAATGATATTGTAGAGGTTTGGGATTGCCTTTTTTGAAAAAAAATTTCGTCCGGGTACCTTCCACTTTGGTGTCCCAATACCGACAAATTTTTTGAAGGCCTCAGACTCCACTAGCTGGTATGGTGGCTTTGAGTTTGTGTGCTGCTTGTACTCATGTGTTGATCCCATAGGCGTTTGTGATGTGACATCATGTGCCTTCGCAAAGCAGTTGTACCGAGGTGGGTGTTGAACTTCCCATGACTCAGTTTCTTTTGGCACAGGTTGCAAATGGCATTGCTGTTATCAGAGGCAGACACACAAAAAAATGCCACACTGCTGAGCTTTGCAATGACGGCATTCTGGTGGTCGCAACAGCATGCATTGACTGGCGTGTTGTCTGGCTGACCCCGGATGCCGATACATGCTGTCTGACTGTGCCACTAACTCCTTGTGACGACCTCCCCCTGCTTCCAACTCGTCTCCTCATTCTCTCTGTCTCCCCTTCTGAACTTTCCCCCTCTTCTTCTCTTCGAGCAGGCACCCACGTGGCATCCTTGGACACATCGTCATCATCAACCGCTTCACTTGTATCTGACACCTTAGCAAAGGAAGCAGCAGCGGGTACAACATCATCATCATCATCATCACACTGTACGTCCATGTGTGTAATCCTGCGTGACTGAGACATCCCTGTAATCTACATCATCTGGCAATAATGGTTGCGCATCACTAATTGCATCCAACTGATGAGTAAATAACTCCTCTGACGGATCAAGTGAAGCGCCTGTGGTGGCTGTGGTGGTAGTGGTGGTGGTGGAGGCGGGCGGGAGCGTGGTAACTTGAGAGCAGGTGACTGAAGCTGAGCTGGAGGAGGATGGTGCGTCAAGGTTCTTAGCGGAAGCTGTTGAAGATTGGGTGTCCTGTCTAAGCTAGTCAACTATGTCCTCAGAATTTTTCGGGTTCAGGGTACATGGCCTCTGAACACTAGGCATTATTCCAGGGACAGTGGAAATCAAAGCACCATGACCACGGCGGCCCCTGCGGGGTGGCCTTCCTCTGCCTGTCATTTTTTTTTAGATTAGGTACTACGCGTGCTAGGTACTGTGCCACCCGGTATCAGTGGTTGACACTGGCAGTGGGCACACTACAGTCTGTGGAAGTGGGCCTGACACACACTGGCAGCAGGCAAGCAACTAAATTTAGACTACTGTCTAAAAATTAAATGCCTTATTTATCGGCAAGCTACTGTGCCACCCGGTATCAGTGGTTGTCACTGGCAGTGGGCACACTACAGTCTGTGGAAGTGGGCCTGACACACACTGGCAGCAGGCAAGCAACTGAAATTAGACTAATGTGTAAAAATTAAATGCCTTATTTATTGGCAAGCTACTGTGCCGCCCGGTATAAGTGGTTGGCACTGGCAGTGGGCACACTACAGTCTGTGAAAGTGGGCCTGACACACACTGGCAGCAGGCAAGCAACTGAAATTAGACTAATGTGTAAAAATTAAATGCCTTATTTATTGGCAAGCTACTGTGCCTCCCGGTATCAGTGGTTGGCACTGGCAGTGGGCACACTACAGTCTGTGGGAGTGGGCCTGACACACACTGGCAGCAGGCAAGCAACAGAAATTAGATTAATGTGTAAAAATGAAATGCCTTATTTATCGGCAAGCTACTGTGCCGCCCGGTATAAGTGGTTGGCACTGGCAGTGGGCACACTACAGTCTGTGAAAGTGGGCCTGACACACACTGGCAGCAGGCAAG
Organism: Bufotes viridis; assembly: GCA_033119425.1. NCBI lineage: Eukaryota > Metazoa > Chordata > Amphibia > Anura > Bufonidae > Bufotes > Bufotes viridis. The sequence goes on from CM065593.1 coordinate 253,058,939, forward strand.
CAACTGAATTTAGACTACTGTGTAAAAATTAAATGCCTTATTTATCAGCAAGCTACTGTGCCACCCGTTATGAGTGGTGGGCACTGGCAGTGGGCACGCTACAGTCAGTGGAAGTCGGCCTGACACACACTAGCAGGCAAGCAACTGAAATTACACTAAAGTGTAAAAATGAAATGCCTTTTTTGGATGCAAAGTCCTGTGCCACACGGTATGACAGGGGTGGGCACTGGCAGTGGGCACACTACAGTCAGTGGAAGTCGGCCTGACACTCACTAGCAGGCAAGCAACTGAAATTACACTAAAGTGTAAAAATGAAATGCCTTTTTTGGATGCAAAGTCCTGTGCCGCACGGTATGACAGGGGTGGGAACTGGCAGTGGGCACACTACAGTCAGTGGAAGTCGGACTGACACACACTAGCAGGCAAGTAACTGAAATTACACTAAAGTGTAAAAATTTAATGCCTTTTTTTGATGCAAAGTCCTGTGCCACACGGTATGACAGGGGTGGGAACTGGCAGTTGGCACACTACAGTCAGTGGAAGTCGGCCTGACACACACTTGCAGGCAAGCAACTGAAATTACACTAAAGTGTAAAAATTAAATGCCTTTTTTTTAAGCAAAGTCCTGTGCCACACGGGATGACAGGGGTGGGCACTGGCAGTGGGCCTGCAGCTCCTCACACACAGGCAGGCCAGGCAACTGCAATATATATATGGAGGGAAAAAAAAGCAGACTAATGTTGCAGCCCTAAAATGGGCTTTTTGGGGTGCTGTAAGGACGCTGGCCTTACAGCAGAGATCAGATGAGTCTTTCAGGACTGGAGTGGACACTGAATTCACTAGCCTAGCTATCGATTTCCCTATTAAATCAGCAGCAACTACACTCTCCCTCCTCTCACTAAGACTGCAGCTTCCGAATGAATCTAAAATGGATGCTGTTCAGGAGATGGGAGGGTCTGGGAGGGAGGGTATGCTGCTGATTGGCTGGAATGTGTCTGCTGACTGTGAGGTACAGGGTCAAAGTTTGCTCAATGATGATGTATAGGGGGCGGACCGAACATCGCATGTGTTCGCCAGCTGCGGTGAACGCGAACAAGCTATGTTTGCCGGGAACTGTTCGCCGGCGGATAGTTCAGGCCATCTCTACCAGTCACAGAGTGGTGAGGTGGGGGGCAAAAGCAGTGGCAGTAACATCACAAGATGGTGGGTGGCAGTAGGAGCACATGGCAGCAGGTGTGTGGCATCAGGCGTGTGGCAACTTCCAATTAGTGGCTGAAGCAGGTGGTCAGAGCAAATGGGTCTCTTTTGACAAAGTTTGAGTGTGGCACTGGCATGTGGAAATCATGGTTGCTTCATGCCGGATTCATCTTAACAACGGTCAGTCTCTCCACATTTTGGGTGGAAAGGTGAGTTCTCCTTAGGGTAACTATGCCCCCAGCTGCACTAAACACCTGCTCTGATGCCACACTACTGGCCGGGCAGAAAAGCTTGTCCGGGGCAAACTCGGCCAGTTGCGGCAAAAAATCATGTTTGGCTGCACAGTAGTTGAGCGGATCTTACATGTGGGATGGTAGGGTGCAGTCTAAGTGTGCCACCACCAATTTTGTTATTATATGTCCTGTTATTCAATGTGTATTGCCCATAATTTGTTGCCTGTTCAAATATGGCTGCCGCGGTGCACGTCTGGTTCTGCACATGCACATATTCGAAGCATAAAATGTAATCGTGAATATCACCACTTCGAAAATTTGCAAATATTTAGAATTCAGTGCTATATATTCGTGAAATGGTTGATCGCAAATATTCTAATCGCTATTTTTTATCGGGAATATATTACATTGCCGATTTTCGCAATCAAGTAAATTATGACTGGAGATCACGAATTCTCGAATTTGTGAATTTATGGGTAATATTCGGCCAAAATTTTTCGAAATATAGCAAACTCAAATATTGCCTATGCCGCTCATCACTATACCCCTGCCCTGTGACGAGGAAGACCGCGCACGTTCCGCTGTGCTCCGTCTCTTCTGGGTGCTGGGGCAGCGTCTTGTGGCCAGTGGCGATCTATGACTATGGCGTGCCATATAATAGGCAGTGGCCAATTTAATAGCTAAAGTATAACAGGTAATTTGGGCCACTTCTAAATGGATGTATTTGAAATTGTTAGGTAAATACAATTAAGTGATGCAGGGTTGCAGGGTATTAGTGCATTATTATTTAATACAGATTACACCCACCCAGCAAACATACAATCCCCAGCAATATGTATAGCTGCTATGTTCCCATTAAGTGATCTGACCCGAGGCTAGGATGTTATATTTTAGTTGGTATTATCAATTTTCAGCTTATATATCCTGTATTATATTGTATTTGTTCCTTTTAAGCATATGTAATTTGAACCATGTATTTTTATATACACATTGTTAGGCTGTGTTTATAATACATTTCAATAAACTCTGGTTTGTACTTTATAATACCTTCTCATAAACTTTTTGCACTTGCACTTTATCATTTTTATCCCGCTCTCCGGCTACCACTACTGTGTTGTTGTTTTTAATCTGTTTAACCTATTTGTGTATGCCAATCATGTTGTTTAATATATGTCTAAAAAACATTTATTGGTATAATCATGGTGAAAGTGTGAGTATTACGTTATTTCTTATTGAACCACATATACCTTTATTGGTGTTGTATTCTATTATGTATATGAGTTAATGTAATTATAGTAGGGGATATAGGTTTGGTGTTTATGTTGCAGTCTAAGTATGCCACAACCTGCTGGTTCAGGTTCTGCACCATTTCTCACTGCTGAAGCTGGTGGGTGGTTTCTTCACTAGGTGGGTGAAGAAAAGTGCTAATCAGAGACTCTAGACTTAAGTTGCTGCTGATAGAGTTGGTACTGCTTTTGCGCCCCCACCCCCCTCCAGCGGCCATGACAGTGGAACGTGAGTGCAGAGGGCCCCCCTGGGTCAGACCTTCATGAGGATGTCGCGCATAGGCAGCACCTAACTGGCCACATAGGATGTCTAGATAGATAGATTATTCTCCCTCTTAGCGGGTGTAAAAAAGGACCCCATTTTCGACCGGTAGCGAGGGTCTAACATGGTGAAGAGCTAGCAGTCATCCCTCTGTTGAATTGTGGCATTTTGGCTGTCACTACGCCAGCAACTGAGCATGCATTGGGCCATTTCCTCAAGGGATTTAGAGGGACTGCCTGCCTCCATCTCCACTGCGTACTGTCACTGTGTCTCGGGGTCATCTGCCTGGTCTTACTCATCGCCCTCTACCTCCTTCTGCTCCTTCTGCTCCTTCTTTTCCTCCTCTCTTGTCACTACTGCAATAAAAAAAAAAACACCCATTTCTGTATATTTTGCTTGTGCATGAACACCCTCCTCCTCCTTCAGTCCAGCCCCCACAGGGCTCAGGTTGCCATGAGATATAGGCACCACCTCTCCTGTCCCCTGACCAGAAAGATTTTGCAGCATCTGTTCCAAGACATGAAGCAGTGGAATGACGTTGTTCATCCCATAGTCCTGGTGACTGACAAAAAAAGTGGCCTCCTCCAAGTGCCCGAGCAAAACGGCAGGTGTCACGCATGAGCTGCCACTGGCTAACATTGAAGTTACACAAGGGAGTACCTCTATCCGCCTGCATCATCAAGAAATTGTTTTATCTATTTATACAGTCGGTCCAACATATGGAGGGGGGGAGTTCCAACGGGTTTCATATCAGCTGATGTTGGGGAACGCCATTCTGCCTTTGCAGCTCAAGAAGGGAGTGTTTTGGAGGGTAAGAGTGGCTGAAGTGCATGTACAGTTTCCTGGTCTTTTTCAAGATTACTTGCAGTTGGGTGGAAGACATCAGGAACTGCTTAACAATCAGCCCTCCTTGACATAGTGAAGAGACAATGTTCTTCCCATTGTCGGTGACAATGCTTTCAGTTTTCAGTTGGTGAGGAGACAGCCAGGATTCAATTTCTTGATAGACGACATAGAGCAGTTCCTCCCCTGTGTGACTCCGTTTGTCCAGGCAAACTATGTGCAGAACGACATGACACCACAGTGCCCTGCACATGTGGTATGCATTGGCGCAGGACCCAAAACTTGAGCCCATGGAGGTGGCAGTGCCGTCACCTGGCCAAGTTGCTGGTGTGGCTGGGCAAAAACCACATTTACCCAGTGGGCCAGTGGGCCATAATGGACATCTATTGTCCTTCACCGTAGTTATAGCTCCAAACGTCGGCGCTCCCGTGAAACTTTTGCAGACACCGACGGGCTGAAGGACTGGCCCACCTTCTGTTCAACATACATGAGCAAGGATGATATTGCCTTTTTGGAGACATAATGACAACTTGGGACTCTCCACCTCGTCTCAGCACAAGCCATCAGTTCTCTGAAAGGGGCAGAGTACAGCAAATGGAAAGGGAGGGACTTTAGTACTAACAACTTGGCCAGGAGCACGTTCAGCTTCTGAGCCATTGGATGAGTGCACACATACTGTTGTCTATTTATTATTGAGGTGATGAAGCCTTGACTGCAGGAAAAGGAGTGCGGGCCACTGGGTGATGCAGTGGTTGCTGACTCAGGCTGTACCACTGCATTAGCGCCACCGTTATCCCAAGCCATTTTATGGTTACGCTGCAAGTCTTTAAGCCTGACCATAGGGCCAACATTGACACCCTGGCCATGCTTTACCTTCTGCCCACAGATTTTTCAAATGGCCATGCTGATCCTTCTCTGGCGGCTTGATGAAAAATTGCCACACCACCGAGTATGGCATTTTCTCCCCATCACTCCATGCTGACTTCCTGCTACCACTGCCTTAATGAACCCCTGCACCACTACTTCTTTCTGGACAGGTAGGCTCCTGTGTAGCAGGTGATCTACTTGGGCACGTTTGGCTCCTGACCACCCACTGCTGCCACCCTGCTGACTCACGGCCATTCCACCACCCTGCTGGCTCAGCCGCTGCCTCAAGCACAAGATGCCCCCCTCTTCTCCTTATGATGATGAAGCCCCCTGTTCACCCGGCTACCACGTGCGATCAGCCACATCATAGTCCACTACTGCCTCACCAGTTACCCTCACCAGTCTGAGGGCCACGTGCCTGATCGCTCGCAACAACAGCTCTCATGCGACTCTCATCATCACTACTTGTCTGCCTGTCAGAGGAAGCAGCTGATCTCTACTCCAGATATTGGCTGAGCAGTAGCTGCTGACTGTCCTCTAGAATCTTGCTGTAAAGTGGATCCGAGCTGACAGCATAAAATGCTTCTCAAGCTGAGGGAACAAAAAATGACGCAAGCAGGGGACAGATGGGGGCACAGAGCTTGTTCCTGCGCCATGCCAACTAAGGGTCGTGTCAGAGGAACCCACCGACTCCTGGCTTGGGGTGTCTAATATCAGTTGAGATGAAGTGAAGACCAACTGCTAGATGACACTGGCAGCTCAGGCCTGTCACTGCCACTGCTGCATCCACCCCCCCCCCCTTCCCCTCTTCTACTGCTACTTCTGCCTACTCCAGAAACATTTTGGCCCCATCACATCCTTAAAGCTTGTAAAAAAGTGGGATCTTGACATAGGGGCCACTTAATATGGTGGATTTGGTGATCTCTGTATTGGAGACACCCCTTTGATCTGTTTTCCTTCCTTTGAGGGATATCTGGCTTTCATTCTATTGTAGACCCAATACTGGGGAGAGACACACTACACAGTGTTTTCTGTAGTTGGTCTCCCTGAGATCAGCTATTGTTTTGTTTGAGTAGTCTCCAAGGCATTGCTCCTGGTTAGCCAGAATCCTACTCCACGTTGATGAGGGGCAAAACCCTGAAACAGCTGTCTGTGGATAGATAACTGGCTTAGGTTTTCCCCGTCACATCCTTAAAGCTTGTAAAAAAGCGGGATCTTGACATAAGGGCTACTTAATATGGTGGATTTGATGACCTCTGTAATGGAGACACCCCTTTGATCTGTTTTCCTTCCTTTGAGGGATATCTGGCTTTCATTGTGTTGTAGACCAAATACTGGGGCTCCACATTTATTTTGCATATTATTGTTTCCCAGGGAGCTTTGCACTTTGGATTGCTGTGTTAAGGCTCTGTGGTGTTTTCTTTAGTTGGTCTCCCTGAGATCAGCTATTGTTCTGTTTCAGTGCAGGAGAGGACATCAGTAAAGAGAAGAAGTCCTGGGGGAAGAAGCTGTGGAGATATCTGCTACATGAGGAGAGGTAAGTAAAGGGAGAGGCAGAGCAATGCTGAGAGTTGTGGTTATTTAACTGGGACTGTATGTTAGGGCTGAAGGGAGGGATGTTATTTAAATGGGACTGTGTGTTGTAGGTGGCTGGGAAGGGGTTCATGTTATTTACTAGTGATGAGCGGGAGGTGCCACATTCGCATTGCGAATTAAACTTAGAGCTGAGTTCCTAATGGCTGTTACTTGAATGCTAGAATTGACGAAGATAACGAATATAGCACTCTATTCTCAATCTTCGTTATATTCTAGCAATACAACCATTAGGAATTTAGGTCTAAGTTTAATTCGCAATGCAAACATATACTCGCATTGTGAATTCAACTTAAAGCTGGGTTCCTAATGGTTGTATTGCTAGAATATAACAAATATCACAAATATAGCACTATATTCTCAATCTTCGTTATATTCTAGAAACAACCATTAGGAACTCAGCTCTAAGTTTCATTCGCAAAGCGAACATATAATCGCATTGCGAATTGATCTTAGAGCTAAGTCCCTAATGTTTGTATTGCTACAATATAACGAAAATGACGAATATCACGAATTCACGAATATAGCACTATATTCTCAATCTTCGTTATATTCTAGCAACAACCATTATGAACTCAGCTCTAAGTTTCATTCGCGATGCGAACATATAATCATCACATTGCGAATTGATCTTAGAGCTAAGTTCTTAATGGTTGTATGGCTAGAATATAACGAAGATGACGAATATCACAAATTCATGAATATAGCACTATATTCTCAATCTTCGTTATATTCTAGCAACAACCATTAGGAACTCAGCTCTAAGTTGATTTCAGAATGCAAACATATACTCGCATTGCGAATTCAACTTAGAGCTGGGTTCCTAATGGTTGGCTTGCTACAATATAACGCAGATTGAGAATATAGTGCTATATTTGTGATATTCGTTATATTCTAGCAATACAACCATTAGGAACCCAGCTCTAAGTTGAATTCGCAATGAGAGTAATTCAGGTTATAGTAATCGCATTGCGATTACAACTTAGTCAAATTTGTGAGATCGTGATTCTCACATCCGACGGAACATTTTAGCATGGAGGCGTTCCCATGCACACGGGTAGAAGCGGCAACGGGCATTAACTGGACCTGGCAGAGAGCCAAGAATCCTCTGGACAGGTAAGAACAGCTTTTGGAAAGTGGGAAGACAACCAGAGAGCAACAAGGATTGACAACTTAATAAAGAAAAAAGAAATATTCAAAATAGCGAATATATAGCACTATATTCACAATATTTGCCAATTTGTGAAGTGTCGATGTTCCCTTAAAAAAAGTTGCTATTCGAATAATCGCGCTCAACACTATTATTTACATAGGACTGTATGTTGGAGGCAGCTGTGAGAGTGATGTTGTTTACATGTGACTGAATATCACAGGGGTCTGAGGGACACTATGTACATGGGCCCAACTTTTGAGGGGGATGATATTATTTACATGGGACTGCATATTGAAGGTGGCTGGTGGTGGATGATGTTATTTACATGGGACTGAATGATGACGGGGTGAAGTTTACATGGGATTGTATGTTGGAGGTGGCTGGGGAGGGGGTGATATTATTTACTTGGGACTGTATGTTAAAGCCGGTTGGGGAGGAGGTGATGTTATTTACATGGGAATGTATATTGGAGGGGGCAGGAGAGATAGTGTGATCTTATTTACATGGGACTCTATGGCGGAGGGAGGGAAATAGTGTAATTTACATGGGACTGTATGTTGGAGCGGATGAAGGAAGATGTTATTTACATAGGAATGTGTTTTGGAGGGGGCAGGAGAGATGGTGTGATGTTATTTACATGGGACTGTATGGTGGAGTGAGGAATATAACTACAGGGGGCGCTGCAAATCCAGGGGACATTATAGGCATTCTTATTACTACTAGGGGCTCTATAGGAGGGACTTATAGATCCACCTTATTTCTACTAAGAGAGCTACTTATTTCTACTAAGAGCACTATGGGGGGCCTTATTACTACTAAGGGGTATATAGAGAGCTTAATTACCACTGGGGGAACAATTGGGGGCCTTATTTCTACTGGGGGCTCTGTGATGGTATTATTAATACTGGAAGGCTCTTTTACTATTGGGTACATTCTTGGGGAGCGTTATCACAGTTGGCGGCACTATAGGGGGCAGAATTACTAATGAGGGCATTCTAGAAGGGAATTACTATTGGTGGGACTATGAGGAGCACTATTACTATGGGAGTAGAGTTGAGCGAACACCTGGATGTTCGGGTTCGAGAAGTTCGGCCGAACTTCCCGAAAATGTTCAGGTTCGGGATCTGAACTCGACCCGAACTTCATCGCGAACCCGAATCCCATTGAAGTCAATGGGGACCCGAACTTTTGGGCACTAGAAAGGCTGTAAAATAGTTCAGGAAAGGACTAGAGGGCTTTAAAAGGCCGACAAATGTAGGTAAATGCCCTGCAAACAAATGTGGATAGGGAAATGAATTAAAATAAAATAAAATAAATAAGAATTAAGCAATATCAATTGGAGAGAGGTCCCATAGCAGAGAATCAGGCTTCAAGTCACCCACCAATGGAGTAGGTCACTTTCAGTTATTTCGGCCCCAGCACCCAGATAGAGGAGAGAGGTCCCATAGCATAAAATCAGGCTTCATATCACCCACCACTGGAGAAGGCCACTTTCAGTTATTTAGGCCCCAGCACCCAGAGAGAGGAGAGAGGTCTAACTGCAAGGAATAAGGCATCATATCACCCACCACTGGAGAAGGCCACTTTCAGTTATTTCGGCCCCAGCACCCAGACAGAGGAGAGAGGTCCCATAGCATAAAATCAGGCGTCATATCACCCACCACTGGAGAAGGCCACTTTCAGTTATTTAGGCCCCAGCACCCAGAAAGAGGAGAGAGTTCCCTTTGCACAGAATCAAGCTTCATATTACCCACCACTGGAAAAGGCCACTTTTAGTTATTTAGGCCCCAGCACCCAGACAGAGGAGAGAGGTTCCACAGCAAGGAACAAGGCATCATATAACCCACCACTGGAGAAGGCCACTTCCAGATATTTAGCCCACTGCGCCCAGACAGAGGAGAGAGGTCCCATAGTACAGAATCAAGCTTCATATCACCCACCACTGGAGAAGGCCACTTTGAGTTATTTAGTCCCCAGCACCCAGACAGAGGAGAGAGGTCCCACAGCAGAGAATCAGGCGTCATGTCACCCACCACTGGAGAAGGCCACTTTCAGTTATTTAGGCCCCAGCACACAGAAAGAGGAGAGAGTTCCCATCGCACAGAATAAAGCTTCATATTACCCACCACTGGAGAAGGCCACTTTTAGTTATTTATGCCCCAGCACCCAGACAGAGGAGAGAGGTCCCCCAGCAAGGAACAAGGCATCATATCACCCACCACTGGAGAAGGCCACTTCCAGATATTTAGCCCACGGCGCCCAGACAGAGGAGAGAGGTCCCATAGTACAGAATCAAGCTTCATATCACCCACCACTGGAGAAGGCCACTTTGAGTTATTTAGTCCCCAGCATCCAGACAGAGGAGAGAGGTCCCACAGCAGAGAATCAGGCGTCATGTCACCCACCACTGGAGAAGGCCACTTTCAGTTATTTAGTCCCCAGCACCCAGACAAAGGAGAGAGGTCCCATAGCACAGAATCAAGCTTCATATCACCCACCACTGGTGAAGGCCACTTTTAGTTATTTAGGCCCCAGCACCCAGACAGAGTAGAGAGGTCCCACAGCAAGGAATAAGGCGTCATATCACCCACCACTGGAGAGGGCCACTTCCAGATATTTAGCCCATGGCAGCCAGAAAGAGGAGAGAGGTCGCATGGCAGAGGTTCAGGATTCATGTCACCCACCATTGTAACAGGCCACTTTCAGTTATTTAGGCCCCGGCGCACAGATTGAGGAGAGGTTCATTCAACTTTAGGTTGCACCGCAAGATCATGGTAAAGGTAAAAAAATTAGGATTCAATAAAGAAGTTCCCCGGAGTACAAGAATACATAGTTGAGGGGGAGGCAGTTAAAAATGTATATTCTGCACAATGGAGGGACAGGTCCTGTGGGATCCATGCCTGGTTCATTTTTATGAACGTCAGCTTGTCCACGTTAGCTGTGGAAGGACCTGCGCCAAGGAACTCTCCGCCTGGGGCCCAGCCGCCACTACATTTACCCAGTGTGCAGTTAGGGAGATATAGCGTCCCTGGCCGTACTTACTGGTCCACGTATCTGTGGTTAGGTGGACCTTGCCACAGATGGCATTGCGCAGTGCACACTTGATTTTATTGGATACTTGGTTGTGCAGGGAAGGCAAGGCTGTCTTGGAGAAGTAGTGGCGGCTGGGAACAACATACTGTGGGACAGCCATGGCCATCAGCTGTTTGAAGCTGTCTGTGTCCACCAGCCTGAATGACAGCATTTAAAAGGCCAGTAGTTTAGAAATGCTGGCATTCAGGCCCAGGGCTCGAGGGTGGCTAGGTGGGAATTTACTCTTTCTCCCCAAGGTTTGTGAGATGAAGAGCTGAACGCTGCCGTGGGACATGGTGGAGATGTTTGGTGACACAGGTGGTAGTGTCGGTGGCTCATCCTCTGTTTGGTGGGCGACAGGTGCGAACTTTCCTCCCGAGGTGGAGAAAGAGGCAGAGGCAGCAGCAGAAGAGGGAGCAGGGGGAACCTGCGTGAGTTCCTTGCTTTTAAGGTGTTTACTCCACTGCATTTCATGCTTTGCATGTAGATGCCTGGTCATGCAGGTTGTGCTAAGGTTCAGAACGTTAATGCCTCGCTTCAGGCTCTAATGGCACAGCGTGCAAACCACTCGGGTCTTGTCGTCAGCACATTGTTTAAAGAAGTAAAACCAAACAGAGAAAAGAACGGTGGCACTGTTAACCCCCAAAAACGACCAAGACAGTCCACCTGCAGTGCGTTCAGCAAGCACAAAGAACAAGTGCGTGGAGAGCCGGGAAGAACCTGCATGTGACCGGCCAGTAAGTGGTGTTGCTCAGCCTGAGTATAATAAGTCCATCCATGTGAAAAGCAACAAGGAAACTTCAAAGAAATGGCCGTTTTTTGTCATTATGACTGATTTGGTTGAGCATGTCACGGACCCCATACCTGCAGCATCAGCTCTCACGGGAGAAATTTCGGGTGCAGAATGTATATTAGATAAGGGAAGAGAGGGGGCGGACACCTTCTCTACCGTGTGCGATGAGAAAGATGAGGTGGCTACGATGAGCACCAAAATGTTGGAAGCCAAAATATTCCAACTTGCAGATAAGGAGGTTAGACTCTTTTGGACTATTAAGTCCCTTAGATCATACAAGGACTGCCATTGGGTCCCTAGAGGGCTGCGTATCTACAAGGACATTGCACAATATGAAGACGATCCAATGTTTGTAGAAAAATGGAAAGATATGCACCTACAGTTTTCTCTCCAACTTATGGAATTAGTCCTCCTTAGGGATGAAAAGGAGTACGATAAAGTTAATGGAGATCTACGTAAGTCGCAGGATGAATTAAAGTCACGACTTCTGGAGACACAGTATTCGAACTTTGAAAAAAGGCTTAACAAAAAGTTACTGACAACTCAAACTGATATAAAGGAACGAAAACGCGACAAATTCCTCAGAGACAAAAATGACTATGATTATGATAGGGTCTTTGACTGGCAACGTAAGAAGATCCGGGCTAGACGCCCAGTCAGAGGTAGACAGAGTGAATTCTGGGCCTCTGACTCTGATTCGTCGGTCTCTGAACCAGGCCCACTAGAGACTGCAACTGCCGCTCCCCCTTTAGAAGGAGAACACGGAGGGGGCGGGGACGGAATAAAAGGAAAAAATCGGACCATCCGGAAATCTACACGGACACGCCGCCAAGTCACTTGGAGGCAGTAGTCGATCACAGTGACTTTTCCCCCCTGACCATTTTGTGGACTCCAATATTACTATCAATCTCACGGGGCGTGAACTTCCCCCGGGCTGTGTCTCATTCCTTAATAAGGGGCTGGGATACAGCCTAGTGGAGCGTTTTTGCCCCGTGGACTTTGAAATTGACTTGTACAAGGCCATATGTAAGCTGTTCCTCAAGAAACATTTCAGTGAATCTTCTAGTTCCCAGCAGACTGCACTGCCCGGTGCAGTTCCTGCTACTATAAGTTACACTGAGTTCCATTTAAGCTCTCGTTTCAATCAGGAGGAGATGGATTGTATCAACTTTTTAGCCGGTATTGACACAGATTCTATGGTGGAAAAGCAAGATTTGGATATATTTTTTGGGGGTATCAGGTCCACGTTCCTCCCCCCCCCCCCATGCCCTCTGGCTCTGCGATCGATTTATTTCACAAAAAGGTTTTACAGGACATGAGTGCGCTGATATTTCCAGAAGCACCGTCCAACCTTACGGATGATGAAAGATATGCCTTAAATTGGCTCAAGTCCCAAGAGGACATCATCGTAAAGCCAGCAGATAAGGGGGGGAACGTGGTCTTGATGACCAGGCAGTACTTTATCGAGGAGGCCACTAAACAGTTGGCTGACACAGAGATATATATCCCTCTTAGCAATAGTCCCCTTCCAGGTAATCAATTTTCACTGCGCAAACTAGTGCAGAAATATATTGACCTGGGTTTTCTCCCTACGGGCATGTTTAGGAAATTGGTTGCAGAGTTCCCGATAGCATCTGTCTGGTATTTTGTTCCCAAAGTTCATAAGTCCCTGACCCACCCCCCAGGCCACCCCATTGTAGCCGGGATTGGGTCGGCGACTGAACCACTGTCCACCTATATAGACTGGCTTTTGAGACCTCTCCTTCTAGGTACTCCCACTTACCTTAAAGATACGGGTGACTTTCTGCGGGCATTGGAGGTCTTTGAGTGGCAGCAAGATTTTCGTCTTGTATCTTTGGATGTGGAGTCCCTTTACACTAGGATTCCGCATGATTTAGGATTACAGGCCATCCGGGTAGTACTTTCTAGGTCTGACAAGGATGAAGCTTTCTGCAATTTTATTCACAAGGCGTTGGACTTGGTTTTATCCAATAATGTTTTTCTTTTTGGCAAGCAGTGGTACCGCCAGGTATTAGGGACGGCAATGGGCACGCCGGTGTCGTGCACATTTGCCAACCTGTACCTGGCGGTATTTGAAGACACATACATTTTCTCCGTGGGCAACCCCTTTCTGCAACACATTCAGTTATTTTTACGTTATGTTGATGATGTCTTTCTGGTCTGGTCGGGCAGTGAGGAATCCTGTAGAGCTTTTGTCCAATACCTGAATGACAATAACCGCATGAATATGAGATTTGCTCTCAACTACGGTGGATTGTCTCTGGACTTTTTAGATGTGAAGATCACAGTGATAGATGGAATGCTCCACACCACTGGTTATCGTAAGCCTACGGCCACCAACTCACTGCTACACCAGACCAGTTTTCATCCCGTGGCCGTTAAGAATGCCATCCCTTATGGGCAGTTTGTGCGCCTACGCCGCATAAACAGCACTAAGGATGGCTTCTTCCACCAAGCCAAAGAGTTATGCGCACGCCTTGTGCAGCGGGGTTACCCACGGAGAGATGTTGTGTCTGCCCTTCATCGCGCAGCAGCGATTCCACGCCATACCTTACTATTGGATAAGACACGCAGTGATGATTCCAGACGTTTCACCTTTGCTTTTAAGTACAGCCCTATTGCTCCCCTTTTGAGACAAACAGTACTTAATAATTGGGATATACTGAAGGGGGATACCACACTTCGTGATCTTGCTGCCACCAGACCGATCATCACGTTCAAAAAATGCCGCACCTTGAGGGACGAGTTGGTACGGTCTTCATACACCCATCCACAAAAAACTAATTGGCTTTCATCTGCCAAACCAATTGGTAACCACAGATGTGGTTTCTGCTCGTTTTGCAGATATAATCCACAGAACAAATGGCTCAACTTGGGAGGTGTTATGCACACTGTGAAAGACTTCATCACATGTCGCACTTCCTATGTCGTCTATACTGTATATTGCCCTTGTAAACGGTTCTATATAGGTAAAACCATCCGACCTCTCTTTGAAAGGGTACGTGAACATTTCAATTCCGTCCATACTGGCAAGGGAGCCCCAAGATTGGTGGAACATATGCGCCTTGTCCACAACAGTAATCCTTATTCACTTTCTTTTTCTGGCTTAGAAGTGATTCGTCCCGATCCTCGGGGCGGTAACCAGCATCAACGACTCCTTCAAAGAGAGGCACGATGGATTATCAGAACCAGGGCTATGGGCCCTTCTGGTCTCAATGATAAAAAACGACATGGTAGTCTTTTTGTGACTCCTGAACTGTGTCTATATATTTTTTCCTACATACCAGTCGTTTCATATAAGTAGCTCCATTAATATCATGTATATTTATGTACTTAACCTCAGAATGAATTATCTGCTATCTTAATTGTTTAGACGGTGCATTTACTGTATTTTTACCACATCTCCTTTCTCTTGTCTGTTTGATTTGATTTTATTTCACTGTGCTGCCTGCAGAGAGCGTCGGGCGTTGCTATGGCCACGGCTGTATCGGCACTTGATTGAGCTTCCTGCCTGTGATTTAAATAGTGCGCCTAGTTGCGCCAGCACGTACCTGCGGTCAGAAGAAGCGCAAGCCGCGCGAAACGGCCGTCACCGCTACCGCACGACGGGAGGTTGTCCCTCTCTCCCCCTCGCTCCTACAGTGCAGTTTCTTACCTGCCATTTCTTCAATAAAGGTATTCCCTTCCTCGCACCGGACCTGGGTGAGTGCCGCCATTTCTTTGAAGTTTCCGTGTTGCTTTTCACATTGTTTAAAGAAGTGCCATGCCAGGGAACTCCTTGAAACTTCCTTTGGGGTACTCGTTTCCTGTTGGCAGTGGCAAGTAACAGACGAACTCTCTTGGCAGCGGCTGTTCTGCTTTTGCCCCCTGCTCCCTCTTTTGCTACGCTGTTGGCTCGGTCTCACCACTGCCTCTTCCTCTGAACTATGAAAGTCAGTGGCACGACCTTCATTCCATGTGGGGTCTAGGACCTCATCGTCCCCTGCATCGTCTTCCACACAGTCTTCCTCCCTGACCTCCTGTTCAGTCTGCACACTGCAGAAAGACGAAGCAGTTGGAACCTGTGTTTCATCATCATCAGAGACGTGCGGACTCCGATGAGGTGGTATTCCCATGTCCTCATCATCAGGAAACATCAGTGGTTGTGCATCAGTGCATTCTATATCTTCCACCACTGGGGAAGGGCTAGGTGGATTCCCTTGGGAAACCATGCCAGCAGAGTCTTCAAACAGCATAAAAGGCTGCTGCATAACTTGAGGCTCTGACAGTTTCCCTGATATGCATGGGGGTGATGTGACAGACTCATGGGCTTGGTTTTCAGGTGCCACCTGTGCGCTTTCTGCAGAAGACTGGGTGGGAGATAATGTTGTGAACGTGCTGGATCCACTGTCGGCCACCCAATTGACTAGTGCCTGTACCTGCTTAGGCCTTACCATCCTTAGAACGCCATTGAGCCCCACCAAATATCGCTGTAAATTCCGGCGGGTACTGGAACTTGAGGTCGTTGGTTCACTAGGACGTGTGGCTGTGGCAAAATGGCCACGTCCTCTCCCAGCACCAGAGGGTCCACTACCACCACCACGACCGCGTCTGCGTCCCTTACTAGATGTTTTCCTCATTATTACGGCTCACCAAGCACCACAATAAGAAAAATTATATTTGGCCCAATGTGAAGATGTCAAATTCAGGCCTTTTTTTAAAGGCACCTAACATTATCTGCCTAGTTATTTATGTACCTTATTACACTAATCCAGGCACAGCAGTAACCACTGATTTTGGGGAATATCAATTGTAGGCCTAGTATTTAGGCCCTGGATGAAAGGTATCCTTTTACGGACAGATTTTAAATAGGCCTGCAACTGCTGGAACACTAGATTTATGGAATTGCTATTTTAGCAATTATATTTCACCCCAGACAGAAATATACCCTATTACGGACAGATTTAAACTAGGCCTGCAACAACTGGAACACTAGTTTTATGGAATTGCTATTTCAGCTATCAAATTTCACCACAGAAAGAAATATACCCTTTAACGGACTGATTTCAAATAGGCCTGCAACTGCTGGAACACTAGATTTATGGAATTGCTATTTTAGCAATAAAATTTCACCACAGAAGGAAATATACCCTTTTACGGACAGATTTAAACTAGGCCTGCAACAACTGGAACACTAGATTTATGGAATTGCTATTTTAGCAATTACATTTCACCACCAAAAGAAATATACCCTTTTACGGACAGATTTCAAATAGGCCTGCAACTGCTGGAACACTAGATTTATGGAAATGCTATTTTAGCAATTAAATTTCACCACAGAAGGAAATATACCCTTTTACAGACAGATTTAAACTAGGCCTGCAACAACTGGAACAACAGATTTACTGTATTTTTATTTTTGGAACTGTATTTCACCACAGAACAAAATCTATCCTTTGACGGACACTAGGGAAATTATCCAGTCACCTCTGGAACACCAGATTCTGGTAATTGCTATTTGTGAAATTACATTTCACCCCAGAAAAAAAAATATATTCTTTGCCAGACAGCAGACAGTATTACACTTGGCTAGCCACAGCTGGAACACCAGATTCAGGGGATTGCTTTTTGGCAATTAATTTTCAGCCCAGAAAAAAAATATATATTTTGGCTGACAGTATTACACTTGGCTAGCCACAGCTGGAACACCAGATTCAGGGGATTGCTTTTTGGCAATTAAATTTCAACCCCAGAATTAAAAAACATTATTTTGGCTGACAGTTTTACACTTGGCTAGCCACAGCTGGAACACCAGATTCAGGGGATTGCTTTTTGGCAATTACATTTCAACCCCAGAAAAAAAAAAAAATTATTTTGGCTGACAGTTTTACACTTGGCTAGCCACAGCTGGAACACCAGATTCAGAGGATTGCTTTTTGGAAATTAAATTTCAATCCCTGCCTTTCTCGCCCTAACACAGCAGCTGCATCCTATCCCTACACTAATCAGAGCAGAGTGACGTGCGGTGCTCCGTGACTCCAGCTTAAATAGAGCCTGGGTCACATGCTGCACTTGGCCAATCACAGCCACGCCAATAGTAGGCATTGATGTGACGACCTCTTGGGGCAAGTGGTATGACGCATGTTGATTGGCTGCTTTGCAGGCTTTTAAAATGTGCCATAGAAATCTCCGAACAACGAACCCGAACTAGAACTTTTACGAAAACTATGCTCGAACTGTTCGCTCAACACTATATGGGAGCAGTCATATTTCTTGAGGATAGTATTTGGGGATATTGGGGAGCACAGTGAGCAGCAGGATAACACTGTGGGGATTCCAGGTTGGGAGATGATGATAGAAAAGTGAGGAAGCTAAGATGTCTGTGTGTCACTCTCTGCAGAGACGAGGCACAGCTGAAAAAAGTTGTATGGACCAAATGGAGAAGATGATGACAGTGAAGATCTACATCAGAGGAGACATCACATGGAAGGCGCTGGATGTGACAGGTATGTGCTTCTGTATGGGGTGTTGAGAAGATGGGAGGATGATGGAAAAGTAAAAAAATTAGATGTCTCTTTGTTAAACTCTGCAGAGACGAGTCATCAAGGTGGTCTGGTCTAACAGGAGAAGAGAAAATAGAATATCTACATCAGAGAAGAGAAGTCACTAGATGTAAGAGGTAAATATGTGGCACTGTATTATCCTGTATGTTCTGTAGCACTGTATGTAATGTTTTCCAAGTATGTCTTTAAAGGGGTTGTCTGCTTTTTTTTTTTTTTTTATGAGCCCTGACTTCTCTCCGTGCAGCGTAGTGTATTTAATAATTGCACACATACACTACAGTTAATTAGAGTAGAGGAACTACTCATGGCCAATTAGTATATGTGTTTAAAAAATTAGGCCCAAAGCTAGGCATGAGTTGCACCTCAACAGAAAAAGGTGCAAAGTCATAAGGTTGTTATCTAGCAGATAAAGGCCAAAGGCCTGATTCGATGTATCCGCTATGTGTCCAATTGTTGCAATGATACAATCATGTACACGGCCTAGATAGATTCAACAGGGATATCAAAAGGGGAACATGTGAGAGATATCCAAAATCTCAATAGGTCTCTCAGATATGTTTGATACATGAGGAATGGATGTGAAATCATTGACCAATGAAGCATGCATAACTGCTTCTTTCATTCAGACCTTTAGGTCTCTCTGTGTTCAAATGGAATATCCATTCCATTTCTTTCCTAAGAAGGATAGCATGCAGATCATACCCCCTTGGAGATGACTGTACCCATTCAATTCCTTGAACCTTCCTGACATTGGCATTGTCCGTATGTGATTCAAGCACATAACTTGCTTTAGGGTTATCCTTCATGTATCATCATGGAGTATGAAGTCACACATAGAAATATATTGTGTACGTTCCATAGTTACTATGTTACTTCCCTTGTCTGAGGGTTTAATTTTAATAGATTTATCTCCCTCTAAATGCGACATATTGCTATCATAGGGTACATTATTTTCTAGTTGTCGCAATTCTTCAGTGACCATTTCTAGAAATGTGTCGAAACAGAGGCATTATAGGTGCTCCCTGGTTCCCGGGCTTCTTACTTTCACTTTGTACTTTGTACTTTGTACTTTCACTTTGATTCGCTCATCTCTAATTATAAACTAACTATAAAAAAGGAATCTACCTTTTAAAATCATGTATTTTTATGTTAATTAATTTGATCACTTTGTAATCTCGTTGATTGTATGTGTATATATATATATATATATATTGTGGTAAGGTGCAAGGTGTCATATGTGATGGCAGGTACGTGTCACCGAGGTTGCTGGCCTCGGTGAGGTGAGAGCCGGGTTTTTGTCTGCAGCAGCTAGTGCTGTTTGGCTTTGTTAAATAGCATGGCTGCAAAGCCGATCCGGGCCGGCTCTTACTGGGAGCAGCTAAAGAGTAGGGTGGGTGGCTGCTCCCCACGGTCCAGTCCATGTTTTGGGCTGGATATAAAACGCAGCCAGCAGCTGTGTCTGGGGAGTGTGATTATCCTGGAGCTGCTAACAGGGCTGGGAGTTCTCTGTCCAGGAGGAAAGAGCTCAGCAAGGAGGTATTTTGTTCCTGGCTACCTGAAGCTGGATTCTCCTGCGGCTGGGCCGACAGCGTGGTGCGAACCTGCACCTACACCTCCCAGGTGACTGAACCTGTGTTGGACTGTTTTTGTTTGGCTACGTTATTTCCGTTGTGTGTGAACTGTCACCAAGAGACTGTTTTTCATTTTGTGTGCAAGTGTGAATAAAACACTGTTTGTTGCACAATCTGGACTCCTTGTTTTGCCTCTAAACTGCACCCGCACCGCTGTCTACCAGAGCGACTCCCCACAATATATATATATATATATATATATATATATATATATTGTATTAAGCACTATAGTCACTGCTTGACAAAGGCTCCGATGAGATTATCTGAAACATTGCATTGAGTGAACAAAGGAAATACACCTCTTCTACATTACACCTGAGTGCTGCCTCTTTACAATTTTGATTCACATTTGGAGGATCTGGGTTCAGCCTTCTTGAAGGAACAGCACCTGGAAACTGGGAGTGCTGCTGTTTAATACACTATGGGCCAGATTTATCATTACACTTACATCTTACTCTACTTTTACATCTGCCCAAAGTCACTTTAGAATAGTCAGATTTATTAATGGTCCTTTAATACTGTGATAAATGTGGATTGACGGTAGCAGTTTATCCTTCAGTAAGCGGCTTTACAAAAGTCGCACGTCTTTACAAAAAAGTCGCATGTTCTATTAAAAAGTCGCATAAGATAAGCATGGTCCCCCCTGGAGTGAAATTGCGCATTTTTTTGCGACTTTTTTGTGACTTCTTTGCGACTTTTTAAATGGTTGCAATAGTAAATCTGTCTAGAGATTCATTTACATAAGACAACACGCCCACTTTCACAAAACTGGAGAGCTTAGTGCAGAGCTTGAAAAAGTCGCAAAAAAATGTGCAATTTTAGCGATTGCGCATTTTTGCGACTTTTCACTCCATTAAAGTGACTTTAGCTAATGATAAATCTGGCCCATATATATATATATATATATATATATATATATATATATATATATATATAATCATTTATTTTTATTTTTTATGAATAGGATACAAATTTCAAGGAGTTCACTCATCTCTAAAATATACTGTAATTATTTTTGCAGTTCAAGGCTTCTTGCTCCTTTTTATCATTTGTTGCTTGAGACATATTGCACTTAATATAAATTCTTCCATGCAGCTGTGATCCAATTGTTTGCTACAACATGAAAATACTTTCTCAGCATGATTTAAGTAAAAACTAGCAATACTCGCCATACTTGGATGATTGTTATTATTTTCAGAATATATGAACAGGTGATTCTTTGCTAAGAAAATGACATCTGTTTGCAGCAGTTTACTAACTTCACCTAAGCATCTTCATCAGGCCAGGCACACATTCATACCAAGCAAATATTTTTGAAAACAAATGCAAACAAATAACTTTCAACATTATAAGCCTTACCAATGACACAAATAGTAAATTCTATGAACTTCTTATAGTGTTCAAATATGGTTATATTTAGAAACATTGGCCCACATTTACTAATGTAATTACATCTAGACCTTGTTGTACACGTGCCATTTACAATCATATGCCTCAGGTCTTGTAGGCCTGAGGCCTATAAGGCAGTTATTGTGAGCAGGTGATAGCAGAGCTGGGATGCAGCGTTATTACATCATTGTGATTCTCCACCTGTACAGGGACATAGGCAACTGCAGGAAATGGACTAAGGTGAGAATAGGGGACCTAACTGGGGGCAATGGGGTGGACAATTACTGGGGGCTGTCTAGGTGACATTACTGGAGAAGTGGGATGGACATTACTGGGGGCAATGGGAGATGACGCTACTGGAGGCAGTAGCTATGATATTACTGAGTGCAGGTGGGTGGATATTACTGAGGGCAGTGGGGTTGAAACTACTGGTCGCTGTGGGAATGACATTACTTCAAGCATGTAATTATTGTTGGCGGCACTATAGTTGGAATTATTAATTCTGGGTAATTATTATTGGGAGAACAATAGCGAGCAACAGCGTCACTATTGGGGACATTATTGTTACTGGGACACTAAGGGGGCATTTTTAATGCTGGAGCACTATTAGGCACACTGATTCCTGGAGCACTATATGTACATATTTCTTACATGAGCATACATATAAATGTTAGTATATTACATTTGTTTTGTACAGGGTTTCCTCTGGTTTTACTTTATTGTGGTAAAGAAAGAGACTAGAGTTCAGTGCACACTAGAGGTTCGTGTTCGCTGGGTTCGGCTGAACTTTGTCGCAAAGTTCGAATTCGGGACCCGAACTTGAACCCAAACCTATACCCCATTAAAGTCAATGGGGACCCGAGCTTTCTGCCACTAAAATTCCTCTGAAAAAGTAATGTAAAGGACTAGAGGGCTGCAAAAGGAAGCAAAATGGGGGTAAGAGCTGGACAATTGCCATGCAAACAAATGTGGATAGGGAAATGTTTGAAAGTGTGTAGAAGACACACGGGGCCCCTAAGCTGCAGATTTATCATGGAGACATCATGGAGATTTTACAGAATATAACTACAGCACCCAACAATCTAAACGTCACCAAATTTACATAATATATTTCCCAGTCAGGTTTGCAGTGCAGGGGTAGTGTGAAAGAAAAAAGGGGTAAAGATTACCCAAAATCTAAACACCACTGAATTTACAGAATATATTTCCCAGTCAGGTATGCAGTGCAGGGGTAGTTTGAAAGAAAAAAAGGAGTACAGATCACCCAACAATCAAAACCCGCCTAATTTACAGAAGATATTTCCCAGTCAGGTATGCAGTGCAAGGGCAGTGTGAAAGAAAAAAGGGGTCATGGAGCATCTATTTGCCACGTTAAAGGATTATTTTGAAAGTGTGTAGAAGCCACATGGGGCCCCCACGCTGCAGATTTATCATGGAGACATCATGGAGATTTTACAGCATATAACTACAGCACCAAACAATCTAAATGCTGTTAAATTTACAGAATATATTTCCCAGTCAGGTATGCAGTGCAGCAGGAACACACCCTCCAAGCCGCTTGTGAATGACTGGTCTGATAACCGTAGAAATGTCCACTCACAATCTAAGAGCTGGACATTCTGATTAAATTTCACTCAGAGAAATGCACTAGAGGCTGCAAATGTACTTTATGGCAAAAAATAAGTGATTTTTTTCACCAATAATGTCCCAGTTGTATAAAAACTGAAAATGTCGCTCAGATCGGTCTTACCAGGATATGGGGTACTGTCGCTCCCTGCGTCATGCTCGATATTGTAGTCTTGCTGCATTTCGGTATCAGGAGCGCTCTCCATTCATAATGTCCAAGCTGGCGGCTTTCCTGCACGTGGATGAGTAAGAGCGATGGGCTTTCTTCAGTGCTTTGCGCTGTCGGATCGCGCGGCTATCAGTCTTTAATTATGACCCCTCTTTTGTTATCCTGCTATATTGATGAGTGCTGGTATATCTGGTCACAAGATGAGGGGGATGAAACACCAGACGCGTTTCGGGGTATGCAAGTTCACCCCTTCCTCAGTTGTACTCAATGTTCCAGTTGTATTTACTGGTTATATTTCACTCTCAGAAATGCAGTGCAGGCCGCAAATGTACTTTATGGCAAAAAATAAGTGATTTTTTCACCAATAATGTCACAGTTGTATTTAATGGTTATTTTTTACTCTCAGAAATGCAGTGCAGGCGACAAATGTACTTTATGGCAAAATATAAGTGATTTTTTTAACCAATAATGTCACAGTTGTATTTACTGGTTATATTTCACTCTCAGAAATACAGTGCAGGCCGCAAATGTACTTTATGGCAAAAAATAAGTGATTTTTTTCACGAATAATGTCACAGTTGTATTTACTGGTTATATTTCACTCTTAGAAATGCAGTGTAGGCCGCAAATGTACTTTATGGCAAAAAATTAGTGATTTTTTTCACCAACAATGTCACAGTTGTATTTACTGGTTATTTTTCACTCTCAGAAATGGCAAAAAAAAGTGATTTTTTTTTTTCAACCACAATGTCACAAGCTGGATTCAACTATCTTTTTTCACAGTAGAAGTCTCTTGTTGGTCAAGTCCAGGACCGGATCCGTGCTTCCGGCTTCATTGCCACACAGGTGAGCGCTGCAAACACTCATTTCTTGAAGCTTGTGCATGTTTAACCACTTCAGCCCCCCTAGCTTAAACATCCTTAATGACCAGGCCACTTTTTACAATTCTGCACTACGCTACTTTCACCGTTTATTGCTCGGCCATACAACTTACCACCCAAATGAATTTTACCTCCTTTTCTTCTCACTAATAGAGCTTTCATTTGGTGCTATTTCATTCTTGCTGACATTTTTACTTTTTTTGCTATTAATCAAAAATTACCGAAATTTTTGGAAAAAAAATGACATTTTTCACTTTCTGTTTGAAAATTTGTCAAATAAAACTACATTTCTCTACAAATTTTTCTCAAAATGTATTGTTCTACATGTCTTTGATAAAAAAAAATGCAATAAGTGTATATTTATTGGTTTGGGTAAAAGTTATAGCTTTTACAAACTATGGTGCAAAAAAGTGAATTTCCGCACTTTGACTTTCTGAGCACCTGTCCTGTTTCCTGACGTACTACAATGCCCAGACAGTAGAAACACCCCATAAATGACCCCATTTCGGAAAGTAGACACCCTAAGGTATTCACTGAGGGGCATAGTAAGTTCATGGAAGTTTTTATTTTTTGTCACAAGTTAGCGGAAATTATTTTTTATTTTTTTTCAAACAATTTCATTTTCCGCAAACTTGTGACAAACATAAAAACTTCCATGAACTCACTATGCCCATCAGCGAATACCTTAGGTGTCTACTTTCGAAATGGGTCACTGTAGGGTATTTTTACTGCCCTGGCATTTTAGGGGCCCCTAAAGCGTGAGAATCCAAATGCGTAAAAATGCCCTGTGAAATCCTAAAGGTACTCATTGGAATTAGGGCCCCTTTGCACATCTTGGCTGCAAAAAAGTGTCACACATGTGGTATCGCCGTACTCAGGAGAAGTAGAGCAATGTGATTTGAGTTGTATTTTTACATATACCCACGCTGGGTGAGAGAAATATCACTGTAAATTGACAACTTTGTATAAATTTTTTTAAAAAGTTGTCGTTTACAGCGTTATTTATCACACAAAGTATGGGTATATATAAAAATACACCCCAAAACTCATTGCCCTACTTCTCCTGAGTACGGCGATACCACATGAGTGACACTTTTTTGCAGCCAAGATGCGCAAAGGGGCCCTAAAACCAATGAGTACCTTTAGGATTTCACAGGGCAATTTTACGCATTTGGATTCCAAACTCCTTCTCACGCTTTAGGGGCCCCTAAAATGCCGGGACAATAAAAATACCCCACAAGTGACCCCATTCTGGATAGTAGACACCCTAAGGTATTCGCTGATGGGCATAGTGAATTCATGAAAGTTTTTATTTTTTGTCACACTTGTGTAAAAGTTGTCCACATAAAGATGGTACCCCTTGCCGAATAAGGGTGACACCAAGTCCCAGACTATCTTCCCCCGGCTCCAGGGTCTGATCTTTTCCCTCATAGATCCGAAATTTGTGCGTATAGCCTGTGGCCCTTTTACAGAGCTTATACAATTTGACCCCATACCGGGCGCGCTTGCTTTGGATGTACTGCTTGAAGCCAAGGCGCCCAGTAAAATGTATTAGGGACTCGTCTACGCAGATGTTTTGTGCAGGGGTATACAAATCTGCAAATTTCAGGTTGAAATGGTCTATGAGGGGCCGAATTTTGTGGAGCCGGTCAAAAGCTGGGTGGCCTCTGGGACGGGAGGTGGTGTTGTCACTAAAGTGCAGGAAACGCAGGATGGTCTCAAAACGTGTCCTGGACATGGCAGCAGAGTACATGGGCATGTGATGAATTGGGTTCGTGGACCAATATGACCGCAATTCATGTTTTTTTGTAATGCCCATGTTGAGGAGAAGGCCCAGAAAAGTTCTAAATTCGGAAACTTGGACTGGTTTCCACCGGAAAGGCTGGGCATAGAAGCTTCCCGGGTTGGCGTTTATAAATTGAGTGGCATACCGATTTGTTTCTGCCACGACTAAGTCATGATTTTTTAAAACTATTGTCCTTTCATATGTACAAGTCTTGTTGTTTCTTGACCTAATTTCTGCTATATTAGGTATGACAGATGATTTCCAATGATGTGTTATTGCCAATTTGGCAGCCAGACAGAGATGTGTGCACTAATTATTCTCCCTTGTATTGGTATGTCCTTCAAGCCCATTAACAGGAGTGCCATTGATGGGAAGGGAGGTATTTGTTTCTCCACAATTTTGGTTATCATAGAGAACACATCTTGCCATGTTTGGACAGATCCATAAGATATACAAAATAGTTCCTCGACCCCCGCAACCTCTCAGGCACCCAGCAGATACCCCTGGAAACATACGTTGCAATCTTTCTGGTGGGTATTACCATTTCAGGAAGGTTTTTATTGCTGATTCATAATGTGATGTGCACCAAAAATGTTTTCAGATAAATGTAAATGCTTTGCCCCATTGTGCATCTGAGTAGATAGCTTTAACCACTTCAGCCCCCCTACCTTAAACATCCTTAAAGACCAGGCCACTTTTTACAATTCTGCACTACGCTACTTTCACCGTTTATTGCTCCGTCATACAACTTACCACCCAAATGAATTTTACCTCCTTTTCTTCTCACTAATAGAGCTTTCATTTGGTGCTATTTCTTTCTTGCTGACATTTTTACTTTTTTTGATATTTTACTTTTTTTGATGAAATTTTTGCAAAAAAATTATATTTTTCACTTTATGTTGGAAAATTTGTCAAATAAAACGACATTTCTCTAAAAAATTTTCTCTAAATTTATTGTTCTACATGTCTTTGATAAAAAAAAATGCAATAAGTGTATATTTATTGGTTTGGGTAAAAGTTATAGCGTTTACAAACTATGGTGCAAAAAAGTGAATTTCCGCACTTTGACTTTCTGAGCACCTGTCCTGTTTCCTGACGTACTACAATGCCCAGACAGTAGAAATACCCCATAAATGACCCCATTTCCGAAAGTATGCGCAAAGATGCGCAAATGGGCCCTAAATCCAATGAGTACCTTTAGGATTTTACAGGACATTTTTACGCATTTGGATTCCAAACTGCTTCTGACGTTTAGGGGCCCCTCAAATGCCAGGGCAGTAAAAATACCACACAAGTGACCCCATTTCGGAAAGTAGACACCCCAAGGTATTCGCTGATGGGCATAGTGAGTTCATGGAAGTTTTTATTTTTGGCACAAGTTAGCGGAAATGGATATTTTTTTTTTTTTTTTTACAAAGTCTCATATTCCACTAATTTGTGCCAAAAAATAAAATTTTACATGAACTCACCATATGCCTCACGGAATACCTTGGGGTGTCTTCTTTCTAATATGGGGTCACTTGTGTGGTATTTTTACTGCCCTGGCATTTTAGGGGCCCCTAAACGTCAGAAGCAGTTTGGAATCCAAATGCGTAAAAATGTCCTGTTAAATCCTATAAGGTACTCATTGGATTTAGGGCCCTTGCGCATCTTGGCTGCAAAAAAGTGGCACACATGGGGTATCGACGTACTCGGGAGAAGTAGGGCAATGTGTTTTGGGGCGTATTTTTACCTATACCCCTACTGGGTGTGAAAAATATCTCTGTAAATGACAACTTTGTATAATTTTTTTTAAAAAGTTGTCATTTACAGAGATATTTTCACACCCAGTATGAGTATATGTAAAGTACACCCCAAAACACATTGCCCTACTTCTCCTGAGTACAGAGATACAACATGTGTGCCACTTTTTGCAGCCAAGTTGCGCAATTAGGCCCTAAATCCAATGAGTACCTTTTAGGACGGTATTTTTACGCATTTTTCTTCTCACGCTTCAGGGCCCCTAAAATGCCAGGGCAGTATAAATACCCCACATGTGACCCCATTTTGGAAAGAAGACACCCCAAGGTATTCTGTGAGGGTATGGTGAGTTCATAGAAGATTTTTTTTTTGCCCAAGTTAGCGGAATTTGATTTTTTGTTTTTTTCACAAAGTCTCCCTTTCCGCTAACTTGTGACAAAAGTTCAATCTTTCATGGACTCAATATGCCCCTCAGCGAATACCTTGGGGCGTCTTCTTTCGAAATGGGGTCACATGTGAGGTTTTTGTACTGCCCTGGCATTTGAGGGTCTCCGCAATCATTACACGTATGGCCAGCATTAGGAGTTTCTGCTATTCTCCTTATATGGAGCATACAGGTAATGAGATTTTTTCCGTTCAGCCTCTGGGCTGAAAGAAAAAATGAACGGCACAGATTTCCTCATTCGCATCGATCGATGTGGATGAAAAATCTCTGCCAAAAATATGCAAGAAAAAAAGAGGGGCCTGGCGATTGCCAGGACATAGGGGCTCCGCCCAAACATCCATACCCACTCAGCTCCTATGTCCTGGCAAGCGTGATTTCTCCATTCACATCGATCAATCCATCGGTGTGGAGGAAGACATCTTTGCCAGATTTTTGATACAAAGTGTTTGCCAAAGCATATGAACTCCAACACCTCTCCTCAGCTCACATGCCAGGGCAAACGTACCTGTCCTGCAGAGGAGAAATCTCGTCTTGCAGCGCCGCATACACTGACTTCACGTGTCTTCTGATAGCAGCAATGCTTCTCTCAGAATTCACATCAGTGCTGCGGCGTTTTCGTCGGTTGGTCCGTTGGTCTGTTGGTATACCTGGAAAATAAAGGGTGGTTATGGGGAAAAAAAAAAAAAGAAGAAAAACAGGCAGCAGGCACATGACTTGAACGTTGCAAACTTTATAAAACCAGAACATTTTAAAACTTTTTATAAAACATGAACATAAAAACCTGAACTAACTCAAGATTTTTTTTCTTGCTACCTGTTTAATTTTTTATTTTTTTACCATTTCACTCTTTATTTTCCTAGCAGAAACCTCTCCTTTCCCATGGGACAATGTGTAAAGTGTAAATCACACAGAGATGGTGCGAAGTACATTATACGCGTTATCCCAAGTGAAAGGAGAGGTTTCTACCGTTTCACACTTCTGCTGTAGCACACCAGCACCGTCCCTATGTGTTAGGGTCTCTCAAAACCTAGTGTCCTGAGAGACCCTAGAGCCTCAGTGGAAAAAAAACTACCTGTGTAGTGCTGTCCCTAGGTCCCTAAGTGTACCTGAGTGTGGTACTTCCGGAAACACTCTCCAAGGCATAGGGCAGGGTGGTCAGGACAGTCAGGACAGAAATAACGGGTGTCACGCCTTATTCCACTCCTGCTACAGACACGACATTTTTTCGGGGTGGCGGTTGGTTTGAGGTACCCGGCACAACGCTAGGGAAGTGCCGCTCGTGTAGACGGCTAACTACACTGGTGGATGGGGCCACGGAACCTCCTGGGTACAGGAGGTTCTCGACGATCTCTTCCTGGAATTTTAGGAAAGATCCAGTTCTCCCAGCCTTACTGTAGAGAACGTAACTATTATATAGAGCCAATTGAATCAGATAAACAGACACTTTTTTATACCAGCGTCTGGTCTTTCGGGAAACCAAATAAGGGGCCAACATCTGGTCGTTGAAGTCCACCCCTCCCATGTGGAGGTTATAGTCGTGGACTGAGAGGGGCTTTTCAACGACACTGGTTGCCCGTTGAATTTGTACTGTCGTGTCTGCGTGAATGGAGGAGAGCATGTAAACGTCACGCTTGTCTCTCCATTTCACCGCGAGCAGTTCGTCGTTACACAGTGCAGCCCTCTGCCCCCTTGCAAGTCGGGTGGTAAGAAGCCGTTGGGGTAGCCCGGCGACTAGGTCGCGCGGTGCCGCAGCAGCCAATCTGTTCTAGGAACAAATGCTTGAAGAGGGCCACACTTGTGTAAAAGTTGTCCACGTAAAGATGGTACCCCTTGCCGAATAAGGGTGACACCAAGTCCCAGACTATCTTCCACTGCTCCCCAGGTAGTCAGGGCAACCGACCGGCTCCAGGGTCTGATCTTTTCCCTCATAGATCCGAAATTTGTGCGTATAGCCTGTGGCCCTTTCACAGAGCTTATACAATTTGACCCCATACCGGGCGCGCTTGCTCGGGATGTACTGCTTGAAGCCAAGGCGCCCGGTAAAATGTACAAGGGACTCGTCTACGCAGATGTTTTGAGCAGGGGTGTACAAATCTGCAAATTTCTGGTTGAAATGGTCTATGAGGGGCCGAATTTTATGGAGCCGGTCAAAAGCTGGGTGGCCTCTGGGACGGGAGGTGGTGTTGTCACTAAAGTGCAGGAAACGCAGGATGGTCTCAAAACGTGTCCTGGACATGGCAGCAGAGTACATGGGCATGTGATGAATTGGGTTCGTGGACCAATATGACCGCAATTCATGTTTTTGGTTATGCCCATGCTGAGGAGAAGGCCCAGAAAAGTTCTAAGTTCGGAAACTTGGACTGGTTTCCACCGGAAAGGCTGGGCATAAGAGCTTCCCGGGTTGTCGGCGATAAATTGAGTGGCATATCTGTTTGTTTCTGCCACGACTAAGTCAAAGAGCTCCGCAGTGAAAAACAGCTCAAAAACCCCAGCGCCCGATCCTATCTGAGCTGTTTCCACCGAACTCCTGACTGGGCGGTGAAAGGGGAACTACTGGTGCGGCTGAAGATGGGGGCTGCCAATCAGGGTTTGCCAGCACCTCAGGGACTCTAGGGGCTCTACGGGCCTGTTGTCTTTGCGGTGGCTGCGACGGGAAACTATTGCACGTGCCACCGTACCAGCTTCTACTGCCCTTCTGGTGCTCGCCACTTCACCATGTTCTACGGCAGTGCTGGTAGAAGGTCCAGGACGGGCTGCGCTGCTGGTGTATGCCTCAC
>CM065593.1:253089255-253113945 GCA_033119425.1 Bufotes viridis
ATGATTGGTGGACACTGGCAGTGGGCACACTACAGTCAGTGGAAGTCAGCCTGACACACACTGGCAGGCAACTAACCTTAGATTAAAGTGTAAAAATTAAATGCCTTTTTTGATGCAAAGTCCTGTACCACACGGAATGACAGGGGTGGGCACTGGCAGTGGGCACACTACAGTCTGTGGGCCTGCAGCTCCTCACACACAGGCAGGCCAGGCAACTGCAATATGTATATAAAGGAAAAAAAAAGCAGACTAATGTTGCAGCCCTAAAAGGGCTTTTGGGGTGCTGTCAGGACGCTGTCCTTACAGCAGAGATCAGATGAGTCTTTCAGGACTGGAGTGGACACTGAATTCACTAGCCTAGCTATCAATTTCCCAATTAAATCAGCAGCAACTACACTCTCCCTCCTCTCACTAAGACTGCAGCTTCAGAATGAATCTAAAATGGATGCTGTTCAGGAGGTGGGAGGGTCTGGGAGGGAGGGTATGCTGCTGATTGGCTGGAATGTGTCTGCTGACTGTGAGGTACAGGGTCAAAGTTTGCTCAATGATGATGTATAGGGGGCGGACCGAACATCGCATATGTTCGCCCGGCAGAGGCGAACGCGAACAAGCTATGTTCGCCGGGAACTGTTCGCCGGCGGATAGTTCGGGCCATCTCTAGTCACGAGTCTCTCACCACACAACCTCCCTCTAGCAGGGGAAGACTCATTCTCCTATCCAACTTCCTGCCCTCCCTAGAGAGGCATAGATATCCGGAATCTAGTTCCACTCTCTGCTAGTGTAGTACTGCCAAGGGTTGCTGCCACCCACTGGGAAACCAAGTACATTACATGAACAAAATTAGATGAATAACAAGAAAGGTGCAATGTAGAGGACCTGTAATAAATGCATTAAAGGACATTATTATTGACATGCCTAAACAGAAGCAGGGGTTGGGCGTGGTAATGCCACCCGTACACAGCTGCAGGTGACTCTGTATGCCACCATACATGCTCAGCGGATCTCGAGGTCCAGACACTACACTGTCCTATATGTTTTTGTTCATGGCTTTGTCTGCAAGCAAGGAGATCAAGGCTAAACAGGTTAAACATTATACTGGGCCCTGGGATCTTCATTTGAGGAGCAAATCACAGCCTCATTAATACAAAATGTAGGTAAATACAGTATTAGTAAGTCCAGGCGAACCTTGTTTTGTTGATTTCTAAGTGGACATGAAAATGTGTTTCTTTGCTGTGTTTCTGAAATATTTCTTGTGTTGTTTACAGATGTGGTGACCCCATTTCCAGTTCAGAAAATGATGTCAAAAATATATTTTATACATGAAAATAACAGGAAATAAGCTGAAATTGGCAGAAACACATGCTGGATAATGGCTTTTGTGGCAAGTATGTCCAGGGCTAACCATCTGTAGATAATACATCACATCCTCTTATGCACATGAAAACCACAGCAGGAAGCAGCCTACATTTTCAGATGCCTTCTTTTATTTATAACCTTCTCTGTGGCCTGTCTAGCATAAAAAGTTCTATTGGTGTGACTGGTGTGCTGAAATTGTAATGATACTGTATTTTACTGGTCTCATTTGTGGTTGAAACATTGGTCTGATTTTGAGGTGGATCTGTTTTTGTTTTTTGTAAAATTAATTTAACAGAACAATATATTTATTTCTCATAATTTGTATTAAGCATAATTTCTGGCAGTATTAAAGATATTTGGGGTAGCATAATCTGTTGTTAATAAATCAATCAGCCTCCTATAAGGATATAATAAGAATATTCAAATCATATTAATAATTATTCCATGAAACAAAAGATCATGACGGCACTCACCAATACATTACGATATTCACGTTTA
Organism: Bufotes viridis; assembly: GCA_033119425.1. Classification (NCBI taxonomy): domain Eukaryota; kingdom Metazoa; phylum Chordata; class Amphibia; order Anura; family Bufonidae; genus Bufotes; species Bufotes viridis. Next base: position 253,091,110 of record CM065593.1, read on the forward strand.
TTCGGAGCAGGAGGGGGAGACGTGCAGTGCAAACTCACATAGAAAAGGTGACGGCCGTTTCGCGCTGCCGCGCTTCCTCTGGTCTTTCATTTGCAATGAGGTTGCCTGGCACAATCAAATTTATGCGCCCAACCGCACCTAACTTGGCACATTACTATGACGTAGAAAGCCCCGTCATCTGAACTCTAGACCCGGGGCTGGTTCTTAATTGGCAACCTATTTGCTATGCATTACATTGATATCATTAACAAAAAGAAACATTTAGCACACATATAGACAAAAAGTCACTATATAAACTTATAAACTTATTGTAATGTATTGGTGAGTGCCATCATGATCTTTTGTTTCATGAGATATATTGTCAAGACTGTTGTTTGACAAAGCACCACCGTATTACTAGCGTTGACCCCCTGATGGGTGAGTGGAGTGAAGAGTTGGATTTTTATAACATCAATATTCGGATGTGTCACTAATTAATTTTTTCTAAACATTTGTATATTAATAATTATTAATTAATTATTAATAACAAAATACAATTATTCCATAGCTTCAATATTTGACCTACAGTATACTTCATTCTCACTTCCCAGGGTCCCCATATAGCCTCAGATTTATAAATACAATTGGGCTTAAAGTGGTTGCCCGGGTTCAGAGCTGGATATCCCCATTTTCACCCCTCTTGCCCCCATGACATGAGCATCGGAGCATTTCCCTTGCCCTGCGCTGTATCATGGGGGCTTTTTTGTTTAGCAGTGTCCCAGGTGATCTCACCGGCAATAATCGGCGGACTTCAGCACTGCCTTAGCCGTCTTACAGGCTAGGGAAGCTCTAAAGTCCGCCCATTAGTGCCGGTGACATCACTGGGCTCACTGCTAGGCGGAAGCCTCCACCTAGCATTCCCCATGGAGAGCCTGGTACGTCACCCGATCTACAGAAAATGCCTTTGCCCTGCTCGATTCAGCGCAGGGCAAAGGAGAGCATCAGAGCATGAAATGCTTCATTACTCAGATCAGTGAGACTGAATGGGGGAAGAAGTGAATATGTCCAGGTCAGGGGCGGACTGGGCCCCTCTGTAGTGTCACCCAGGGCCGGCCTTTGAGGTGTGCATGTGCCCTGCCGCGGCCCTGGTGACAAGTGGGGGCGGCCGTCCTCAGGACCGCGATACAGATGTCTGTGCTGCGGCAGAGGAGGGAGAGGCGTGTCCCCTCCCTGTTCCTCTGATAGGCTGCCAGCACTATGCTGGCAGCCTATCAGAGGCTGGTGCAAGCGGCGCAATGACGTCATCGCGCCGCCGGAGCGGTACAGCGAGGGACACAGGGCGAAAGATGCATGCATCGCATAGCTGGAGGTATGTATAAGTGTTTTTTGTTTGCTTGTTTGTTTTTTGTTTTTTTGGGGGCTACTGGCACATAAGGTGGGGGGGGGGATTCTACTGGCACATGATACGGTGAGGGGGATTCTACTGGCACATGATAAGGTGAGGGGGATTCTACTGGCACATGATAAGGTGAGGGGGATTCTACTGGCACATGATAAGGTGAGGGGGATTCTACTGGCACATAAGGGGGGTCTACTGGCACATAAGGGGACTACTGGCACTTAAGGGGGACTACTGGCACATAAGGGGGCTACTGGCACATAAGGGGACTACTGGCACATAAGGGGGACTACTGGCACTTAAGGGGGCTACTGGCACATAAGGAGGGCTACTGGCACATAAGGGGGTCTACTGGCACACAAGGGGACTACTGGCACATAAGGGGGCTACTGGCACATAAGAAGGGCTACTGGCACATAAGGGGGGGTTTACTGGCACACAAGGGGGACTACTGGCACATAAGGGGAACGGTTACTGGCACATAAGGGGGACGGCTACTGGCACATAAGGGGGGGCTACTGGCACATAAGGGGGACTACTGGCACATAAGTAGGGATACAAGCACATAAGGGGGTGCTACTGGCAAATAAGGGGGGACTACTGGCACATATGGGGGGACTACTGGCACATATAGGGGGGCTACTGGCACATAAGGGGGACGGCTACTGGCACATAAGTGGGACGGCTACTGGCACATAAGGGGGACAGCTACTGGCACATAAGGGGGGGGCTACTGGCACATAAGGGGGGACTACTGGCACATAAGGGGGGGGGGGCTATGAGCGCAGTGAGTGGCCAACATCTATCCTCTCCGCAGCGGAGGTGTGGGGGCGGAGAATTTTTTTCAAAAGACACATTTTAGGGTCCAATATAAACTGTGTACAGTAAACTTTATTTATCAAAGACAGCACTTCATTCCAATACAGCTGCATGACAGAGCAATCCCACAGCATATGCTTCAGATCTGCCCTTTGCTTCAGATCTTCCCCTTATTTCGGGCACCTTAAGTCCCTTCTAATCCCAAGGAGATAATGTGGTCTTATAGACCCTAGGAATAAGAAATAGCTGCAACAATTTGGCCGCTTCACTCAGGGACAGGGTTGGTGTCAGGGAAAGGGCCTCTTCCCATTGTGCATTTATAATGTCTCCAACATCTCTTTCCAAATTTCAATTTGACCTTTAAATGGCAGGCTTTCAAATAGCTGCCACGAGCAGCAGAGAACAAGATGTATAGGACAGTTTGTAGTGGTTTTTTTTTAGCACGCATCGCCTGTCTTAACTGTAGATATTTATTAAATTAGCTAGCGGGTAAAGCAAACTCATTTTGTAATTGTTGAAACTGTTTTAAGATGTTATTAGAGTATAACTAGGACATATTCCACAGCCCTTTTGTTCCCATGGTAAGAACAGGGCTGCACCGCCAATTAGGTGAGGTGAGGCGATCGCCTCAGGCGGTACGGCCCTGGTTACAAGTGGGGGGCCACGGCAGGGCACAGGGACATGAGCGCTTACATTGTGGAAGCGCTCATCTCCATTGTCATCTGTATCGCCCCAGGACAGCAATGCAGATGAATGCTGCGGTGCATCTCCCTTCCCTGTTCCCCATTCCTGCAGCCTATCAGAAGCAAGAGCAGGCGGCGCGATTACATCATGTAGATGTATACAGATAATAAAACATGGCTGCACAACATTTCACATGCAAACAATAGAACAAAGAAATGGGGATCATTCTAAGTTAAAGTGGTATGATACCTACTATAAATGAAGAAATAGAAGCTCTTTGCACACATTTTTGATCAAATATGTGTTGGGCCCATCTACCAGGCGTCAAGGTGGCTTCCGCAGATGGGTACCTAACACTAACAGAAATGCCCCTCTTGGCCTTACCTAAGCCTACAATATTTAGAGCAGCGTAGGAACCAGCTACATTTATACTCTGCTCAGAAGCCACAGGCAGATGGGCGTTGCTTAGTCTAAAAGAGGCCGCTACCCTCAATATATACTACAAGAAATTTTAGACTAACACAAACATGGTCACAAGTGCATATCCATAAAGCAAGCATACAGATAATAAAACATGGCTGCACAACATTTCACATGCAAACAATAGAACTAAGAAATGGGGATCCATAGTCATCTGTATCGCCGTCCTCAGGACAGCGATACAGATGGATGCTGCGGGGCGTCTCCCTTCCCCGTTCCCCATTCCTGCAGCCTATCAGAGGCCAGTGCAGGTGGCGCAATGACATCATGTAGATGTATACAGATAATAAAACATGGCTGCACAACATTTCACATGCAAACAATAGAACTAAGAAATGGGGATCATTCTAAGTTAAAGTGGTAATATACCTACTATAAATAAAATAAATAGAAGCTTTTTGCGCACATTTTTGATCAAACGTGTGTCGAGCCCATCTACCCTGCTCAGAAGCTCTAGGCAGATGGGCGTTGCTTAGTCTAAAAGAGGCCGCTACCCTCAATATATACTACAAGAAATTTTAGACTAACACAAACATGGTCACAAGTGTATATCCATAAAGCAAGCATGCAGATAATAAAACATGGCTGCACAACATTTCACATGCAAACAATAGAACTAAGAAATGGGGATCCATGGTCATCTGTATCGCCGTCCTCAGGACAGCAATACAGATGGATGCAGTGCAGGAAGCGTGATGACGTCATGTAGATGTATGTGAGAAGTATGTGAGTTAATTTTTTTTATATGGTAAAATACAGGAGTGGGGACACTGTGGGGGCACTTTTTACTGGCACATGATTAGGGAGCACTTGTTTCTGGCACATGATTGGGGGGCATCTATGGTGGGGTACTTCTTACTGGCACATGATTGGGGGGCATCTATGGGGGGCACTTCTTACTAGCACATTATTAGGGGCATCTATGGGGGCACTTATTACTGGCACATTATTGAGAGCCCTATGGGGTACTTCTTACTGACACATTATTGGGAGGCACTGTGGGGGAATCTATAGGGACACTTCTTACTGACACATTATTGGGCAGCATCTATGGGGGTACTTATTACTGGCACATTATTGGAGGGCACTGTGGCGCATCTATGGAGGCACTTCTTACTGGCACATTATTGGGGGCACTTCTTATTGGCACATTGTTGGGGGGCGCTATGGGGGCATCTACTGAGGCCACAAAGAAGGGGTATTTTATATTGGGGTCTCTGTATAGGGGTATTTTACACTGGGACACATTATGGTGGGTACTATGGGGAAGGGGGGAACGTAGTACTATGGGGTCATTTATGGAGGGCACCAAGAAGGGGTATTTTATACTTGCAAATTATCGGGGACACTGAGGGCATCTACTGGGGCACTATATAGGGGCATTTTATACTGTATACTGGTACATTATGGGAGGGTCACTAAGAGGAATAGGGGAGAGGAGCACTATGTGGACATTTACTGGGGGCACTATATAGGGGTATTTTATACTGGCACATTATTAGGGCACTACGGAGACATAAGCTCAACTGGGGGCATTAAAAGGGGGTATTTTTTTGCACTGGCAAACATTATAAGGGGACATTTTTTAACTGTCACATTATAAGGAGAATTATTACTGCTGGGGGGCTCTATGGTGGGCTTTATTACTACTAGGGGTTTATGGGGAACATGATTACTAGTATGGGCACTAATGGAGCATTATTACTTCTGGGGCATAGTGGGGACATGTTGGGGGGCACTGTAGGAGCACTATTACTACCATCATGTGTGCTCTAGCAGAGAATTATTACTACTGGTGGGACTTTTGGGTGCACTATGACTGTGGGGGCACCATGGCACAGTATCAGCTTACCACGATTATTTTTGGGGGACATTATGTTTACACTATTAGTGTCAGGGACACTATTTGCTGGGCGCAGTTATTTTTGGGCACTATCTGCATGGTACTAGTATTATCAGGGGGTTTATCTGTTTCTGCAGTATAACAGGTAGGATGATTTGTCCATAAGATGGGAGGATAATGGCCTGCTGTAAAATATAGAAATGGATAAGGCGGCGCCAGTCCTTCTGACACCTTATCTCTTTGTAACGTTTCATATTTAATTCTACCAGTTTGTTTCTTCCATATCAATGTACGAAAGATTTGTTGTATTTTATAAAAGGCATCTTAACTGAATCCATATCGGTTATGTAATATGTATAGTAACTGTGGCATTGATACCATCTTAATTAAATTACTTCTTCCAACAATGGATAGTGATAATTTATGCCAAGCAGCAACTTTTTGTTTAAATTTAAGTAAGGCCTCTTTCACACTTGCGTTGTTAGGATCCGGCGTGCACTTCCGTTGCCGGAAGTGCCCGCCGGATCCGTAACAACGCAAGTGAACTGAAAGCATTTGAAGACTGATCAGTCTTCAAAATGCTTTCAGTGTTACTATGGCAGCCAGGACGCTATTAAAGTCCTGGTTGCCATAGTAGTAGTGGGGAGCGGGGGAGCAGTATACTTACCGCCCGTGCGGCTCCCGGGGCGCTCCAGAATGATGTCAGAGCGCTCCATTCGCGTGGGGCGCCCTGACGTCACTCTGGAGCGCCCCGGGAGACGCATGGGCGGTAAGTATACTGCTCCCCGGCTCCCCACTACACTTTACCATGGCAACCAGGAATTTAGCGTCCTGGCGACCATGGTAACCATTCAGAAAAAGCTAAACGTCGGATCCGGCGATGCGCCAAAATGACGTTTAGCTTAAGGCCGGATTCCTTTCAATGGGCATTAATTCCGGGTCCGGCCTTGTGGCAAGTGTTCAGGATTTTTGGCCGGAGCAAAAAGCACAGCATGTGCCAGTAATAAGTGCCTCTCTCCCCCCATCATGTGCCAGTCTCCTCTCTGCCCCCCCATGTGCCAGTAATAAGTGCCATTTCCCCCCCATCATGTGCCAGTCCCCTCTCTGCCCCCCATGTGCCAGTAATAAGTGCCACTGCCCCCCCCCGCATCATGTGCCAGTCTCTTCTCTGCCCCCCCTGTGCCAGTAATAAGTGCCATTTAGGCAACATCATGTGCCAGTCTCCTCTCTGCCCTCCATGTGCCAGTAATAAGTGCCATTGCCCCCCATCATGTGCCAGTCTCCTCTCTGCCCCTCCCCACCATCATGTGCCAGTCTCCTCTCTGCCCCCCCCCACTATGTGCAAGTCTCCTCTCTGCCCCCCCCCTCCCCATCATGTGCCAGTCTCCTTTCTGCCCCCCCACAATCATGTCCCAGTCTCCTCTCTGCTCCCCCAATCATGTGCAAGTCTCCTCTCTGGCCCCCCAATCATGTGCCAGTCTCCTCTCTGCCCCCACCCCAATCATGTGCCAGTCTCCTCTCTGCCCCCCAAATCATGTGCCAGTCTCCTCTCTGGCCCCCCAATCATGTGCCAGTCTCCTCTCTCCCCCAACCCCCCACCCCCACACACACACAGACACAGACATGCTTACTTACCTTACCGGCCTGTGTCCCGCTCTGTACTGCTCAGGGCACAAGGCCCGTAGCCTATCAGTGTAACAGGGAAGGGAGACGCCTCTCCCTCCCCTGAACCACAGCACAGGTATCTGCATCGCTGTCCTGAGGACGGCGATACAGATGACTATGGAGATGAACGCTTCTCACAGCGCCCCGGGCGGCCACCCGGCCCACCCGGGCTTAGAAACGGCCCTGAACACAGTAAGGAAGTGTGGTAATAGAACTTCCTGATGCTTCTTATAACATTCCCCAGGGAGCCCTCCCCCCCCTTCCCCCCTGGACTGTCTCATTAGGAAAAGATCTGAGTGTCCTTTCTAGCTCTTCTAATGATATACTGTTCCTCAAGAAGGTGTCTATGTTCTGAGGATAAGGTAGGCAGTGGTATTTCAGAGGCAGAGGTATGTCTCTCTCCTCCGTTTCGACCAGCAGCTTGCATACCTCTTTGAAATGACCATAAAATGTGGCCATAATATTAGCATCCCCATTAACCAAGTTGCCTTTTGAATCCCTTATAGCAGTTATACAGGGGGATCCTGCTTGCTCTTTAATAACTTTTGCCAATAGATAGCCAGCACTTCAGCACTTTCGCCCTCAGAAAAGAATCTCTGTGTTTAAAAACTGTCTATCTCTTGTCCTAACCAATCATGCTCTTTTAATAATTCCTGAGCTTTTTTCCACTTGTTAGCATTTTCCTTAGACGGGCATTTAATATATTCCTGCTCAGTGATTGCAACCCTATTAGACAACTTTGTTGTGAATGCTTTACTTGTAGTCTTATGTACACTAATATATTTTATATATATCCCCCTGACATATGCCTTTATTGCATCCCATACTACAGCCACATAAGTGGACCCCAAATTATGTCTAAAAAAACTCAAAAATATTGTTCGAAACCTCCAACTGCCCATGTCTACCAAATAAAGCCAGAATGGATTTAGACACCAGATTTGCTTCCTATTTCCACAATAATCTCCCACCTGGAATTGTAGCATAACTGGGAGGTGATCAGAAATAATCCAGGAGAGGTATGTCACTTCATGTATCACATTAATGATGGGGAACCTATTACTAAATCAGGTTTCCCATCATTAATGTATAAATATTACTAAATCAATTCTAGATGGTGAATTATGAGAGGACAAATAGCAGGAGTATCCACATTCCTCCTGATATTTAGTTCTCCAAAAGTCACAGAAGCCCACCAACCTCCTCTTTCTACTGCATTTCCATATACAAGTAAAAGGATATGAACGTCTGTAGTTACCACACACCAGCACTAGTCTTTGCACCTAGGCCAGCATCATTTAGGATTCACCACCACAATTAAAAGATTTTGTACTAGTTGGTCTTCCTTACCACTGAGAATAATGGGAAAGGTTATGGAGACATAAGCATGATGAGGACATATTGAAGAACACACACAGGGCTAGCAATGGATGGCGTTCTGTATACTACTTTGTACAAGTAATGATATCATACAATGACCAGTTATAAATGCTTCACAGTGTGGTGTCCAAATAATGGTGGCAGGTTTACCCAATAAGACTTTCATACAGTAGCTATAACCATATACTGCAAAAATAATATACTGTACTGTCAGTGCCTAACATGTCCAAGAGAATACCACCATACCGCTCAAACAGTACCATACAGTACCTAATAACTCCTTTAGTAAAGGGAACAAATAGTAATATGATACAATGTCTAAATAATACTGTGGATGCCAGGTCCTCTGTAACAAAGGCTAATGCTCCTTGTGTGCCCACACTCATGCAGTGGCCACATTTTATTTCTAGCACTTGGCTAGACACCATGCATTATGATAGCCCTTTCACTTAATGAGCACTGTGGTATATGTTGGCACTATATAAATACAGATTATTATTAATCTCCATTTGCTTACTTAAATGTTGAATCTTGCACTTGGCCTCTGTGCGTTTGGTTTCTCCCAGCTATTTTGTAGTTGCAGGTACAGTATATTGATGACAAGCAGGTACTACAAAGGTTATTTTGGTTAGGTTAAAAGGTTAAATTGGTTATTACATCATTTGACAAATTTGACACTTTCCAGATCAGAAAGAACAGTATCATTTGCACTTGATGTCAGAATTATATCACATTTCTATTAAACTGGCCTTTACACCAATATGATCATTTGGAATGACCACTGAAATAGTAAAGACATGTGGGCACTATGTAGTGGTATCAGTGGGGTTCCCAATAGTCAGACCCCACCAACGAGTCCATCGTGGCATATGCTAGCCATAAACCATAAATGAGAATAGATGGGAAAACTGTTATAACTTAGTTTATATCATTTTAAAAAGGAGGCTGAGTAACTCATTACTAATCTATCTGTGCCTTTGTGGTCAGAAGCTTAAGACTGTCACATGTGTACCTCAGAGGTCTTGGAAAGCATGACACAATAACGGGACAGTTTCCAAACAATGTTAGTGTGCAGTTATTTTCAGAATTTATTAACTTGGTCATGAATGAATGGAATATTTTATTCTGTGGTTGCATTAACCTCGTTAACACTCATTTGGAGGAAAATATAAAAAGACACAATGGCTATCAAGGAATATAATTATGTGGGCCATCAGGAATTTTCAATAATCCTCAGAACTGACCATTAGGAATGGTCAATAAGTATTGTTACCATGTTATTTTCTGTAGAGCAGCCTATTGTATATGTCTTGTGTGATACACAACGTATATCACATGTGGCTATCTGATTGAACACACCCCTTAGCTACCAGCCTAAAAAATAATCTAGCAGAGCAAATGGAACAATGAATGTGGAGATCTCTGGATCCACGTGAGGTACAGGGCTGGTTCTAGTTATGTTAGAAAGGTATTGTCATTTGCTATATGATATATGATTTTCAATTTTACATCAATTTTACATGTCATAACCTCTTTAGGTCTACTACAGTATAGTTTTCATTAGAAGAGTTGAACATAGAAGTTATCAATGTACATCAATTATAAAAGAGTTAAACTGGGGCCAAAGAGTACAACTTTACAAAGTCAAGTGATATACTATACATGAGTAAATTTAAGCAAACATGTATCCATGAAAATGCTGGCCAATTTCCTTCTGTGCTTAAGTTCAGAAGGTGGTCTCAATCATAATTAACAACCTCCCCATAAGAGTTTTCATACAGAAATAGAACAGTATAACCGCTTGCTAGACTCCTTAGCACTTAAAAAGGGATAATTTAAATAACATGCAAATTATAATAACTCTTCTCCAGCAAACTATGTATCCATGTGCTCATGTCCTCCTGCCTAGACCATGCTGATGGCTGATCAGACACCATGTTCACAGTAAAAGTTTACCTTTACAGACATAGAGGGTCATTTATTAAGACCGACATTTTTATTGCAGATTTGCTATGTTGTTATGGAGCCCTGCCACCTGCAGGGCTCCATAGGAACCACAACTGCAATAGCATGGGTTTCTTCACATACACCCATGCTATTGCAGACAATAAACAGCTCTCCCAATCGCTGCTCGGGGGAGCCGTTCAAGCCCTAGGGACACTGGAGAAAAATACCAAATGGGATGGAATTGTTTATAGTTATGTCTACAGAGTTATGTGAGAATTAATTTTTTGTGGGTCATTTGAACTTTTCAGTGATACCACTTTGGGGTGTATATGACTTTGTGATCACTTTTTATTCATTTTTTTGGAGGGGTAAAGTGGTAAAAAATGGCAAATTAAAAATGTTGAATGTTTTCAAATGTTGAATGTCTGATACCAATTATGTAATTTTTTATCTTAATACTCACATTATAACACAATGCTCCTACAAACCATTTTTAAAATGCATTGAGAGGACTCTTCTTTGAGTCCCCTTCATTATGTGCATGAGCACAGGAGTCCTCTCAATGCATTTTACTGCTGGTTTGTAGGAGCATAGCATCAGAACGCAAGTAAACATGAAGATAAAAATTACATTAACATAGTCAAAAACAAGTAATCCATGATGAAAGGTCTCCACATTTAAAGTATTAAGTAAGGTCCTATGGGTGGTAGACTCTAAAAACAGTACATTTTATTGATGTGCATTAAAATTAGCGCAAATACACTCAATTCTATAAATAAACAAAAATCTCCCCAAAAATCCACAAATTATATGGGTGTGGATAACATCAGGTAGGGAGGGTAGATGGCATTGATAATCAAGGATTTGGCTGTGAGAAGACAGGTGTGGTATCCCTACCGTATCCCTACTGTCTCTCTCAGCCCGAAGAACTCACCTGATGGTGGTGAGCCTTCGTCCACGTACCTATCCCTAGAAACCTGCGTATCCCTGAAAGACACCTGAACTCCCCGACGCATTTCCCCCTATCAAAGGGTTCCTCAGGGGGTCAATGCAGCAAAAACAAATATAAATATAAGTAGATGACAGTTGTGACTATAACATGAGAGGGGGCTGGTATTAACCAGCGGTACCTGATCCATATGAGGCAACACTGGTCAGATGACACATCTATAAACACAAAGTCAAGATAAAACATATAATTACTGATGGTTCCCTACAAAAAGATGTATTTGATAGTCAGAATAAATAGGGACTTACATGTTGTGGCAACCACTCAAGCATCCAGCCCCCCTCAGAAATCCTCTGATGTCCAGGACCTGAGGAAGACTGGTGTCGGTGTACTATATAAAGGTACAGATATTAAGGAGAAATACCTCCACCTGGACATCCGATTGATGTCACATCCGGTTGGCTTCACATCACTTCCTTTGTGTTAGATTAGCGATGCGTTCCAGGGTGGAACGCATCGCATATAGGCATACCAAAGTAGCAGTGAACGCCCGTGTGCCGTTACATCCGGGTGTGATGTCTCATCCGCCACATCCGGGTATCGATATGCCGAAATCGCAGTAGAAGCCCGTGTGACGTCACATCCGGGTGTGATGGACGTCACTTCCTGTCAGTCGGGCTGGCGATGCGTTCCAACGTGGAACGCATCGCAAGAAGATACGGAAGCGGCATGTGGGTGGAAGCATCCACCTGTGGATCGGCCCGACGTCATATTGTAGCGTCAGACACTGCGTTCCACAGTGGGACGCATCACCACAGGTAACCCTGTACCTAATGGGGGAACTCCATTGTATGCTCAGAATCAAAGGAGATCCCTGTTAATGGATGGAGCCACGATACTACCTATCCGATCGCGAAACAGTGTGTCTAGAAACATGTATTATAGCTCCCTATAATGGATCAAACATATCAGGAGAGGAAGCCCCATTGAGAAATCCTCATGTATAATGACAACTAGAAGTCTATGTGCAGGAGAAGAAAAGAAAAAGAAAAAACACACAGGAAAAAAGAGAAAAATAATAAAAAAATTTGGTCTAAGATCAGTGAGACTCAAATATGCTGAATGGATAATTAAATGATTTCATACCAACACACATTAGATATAGCCACGGTGGATAAGCCGTAGGCTAGGTTTTGGACACTTCCCGTGTCACTGGTTAGCTAGGGTACATAGTTCTCATACCTATGGGGCTTCCTCTCCTGATATGTTTGATCCATTATAGGGAGCTATAATACATGTTTCTAGACACACTGTTTCGCGATCGGATAGGTAGTATCGTGGCTCCATCCATTAACAGGGATCTCCTTTGATTCTGAGCATACAATAGAGTTCCCCCATTAGGTACAGGGTTACCTGTGGTGATGCGTCCCACTGTGGAACGCAGTGTCTGACGCTACAATATGACGTCGGGCCGATCCACAGGTGGATGCTTCCACCCACATGCCGCTTCCGTATCTTCTTGCGATGCGTTCCACGTTGGAACGCATCGCCAGCCCGACTGACAGGAAGTGACGTCCATCACACCCGGATGTGACGTCACACGGGCTTCTACTGCGATTTCGGCATATCGATACCCGGATGTGGCGGATGAGACATCACACCCGGATGTGACGGCACACGGGCGTTCACTGCTACTTTGGTATGCCTATATGCGATGCGTTCCACGCTGGAACGCATCGCTAATCTAACACAAAGGAAGTGATGTGAAGCCAACCGGATGTGACATCAATCGGATGTCCAGGTGGAGGTATTTCTCCTTAATATCTGTACCTTTATATAGTACACCGACACCAGTCTTCCTCAGGTCCTGGACATCAGAGGATCTCTGAGGGGGGCTGGATGCTTGAGTGGTTGCCACAACATGTAAGTCCCTATTTATTCTGACTATCAAATACATCTTTTTGTAGGGAACCATCAGTAATTATATGTTTTATCTTGACTTTGTGTTTATAGATGTGTCATCTGACCAGTGTTGCCTCATATGGATCAGGTACCGCTGGTTAATACCAGCCCCCTCTCATGTTATAGTCACAACTGTCATCTACTTATATTTATATTTGTTTTTGCTGCATTGACCCCCTGAGGAACCCTTTGATAGGGGGAAACGCGTTGGGGAGTTCAGGTGTCTTTCAGGGATACGCAGGTTTCTACGGATAGGTACGTGGGCGAAGGCTCACCACCATCAGGTGAGTTCTTCGGGCTGAGAGAGACAGTAGGGATACGGTAGGGATACCACACCTGTCTTCTCACAGCCAAATCCTTGATTATCAATGCCATCTACCCTCCCTACCTGATGTTATCCACACCCATATAATTTGTGGATTTTTGGGGAAATTTTTGTTTATTTATAGAATTGAGTGTATTTGCGCTAATTTTAATGCACATCAATAAAATGTACTGTTTTTAGAGTCTACCACCCATAGGACCTTACTTAAAAATTACATTACCAGACTCTGCGGCACTTACACTATACACTACTTACTCTAGTTTAGGTGGTGTTTTAGAGCTGATAGATTCTCTTTAAATCATTGACTAGCTTGTGCTTAAAGTGAGTCTGTCAGTACTGGTTAGGGTCGGGGGTCAGCAGGGCAAACATACTTTTTGTGAGGCTTTTATTATCATGAATACTGTGAATATGAACTATTATTCTGCAATGCTTTGGGTGAAGCTTCACTGTAAAGAATTCTCTGCATTGAGCTGCTTTATAACTACTCCCTTCTATGGAATGGTTGTAGTGGCCCCTGATTGGATATTACAGCTGTCACTCAGAGCCGAGCTGTTCACAATAAAGCACCACCTCCTGGACAATTGTTGGAGCAGTGCCTCACAGATTAAAAGTTTATATTCACCCTGTTCCTAATAATAAAAACTCTGCAAAAGGTATGTCTGTCCTGCTCTCTAGTTATGAAGTAACTTTGTGGGGCTTACATAGTAATAAACATGCATAAGTGGCCCCATTTTAGAAATGGCACCCCTGAAATGATCCAAAACTGATTTTGCTAACTTTACTAGCCCTTTATATTTTTCACAAGAGTTCAAGTAAAATGGAATTGAAATTTCAAAATTTCCCTTTTTTTTGGCATATTTTGCTTTACATGCTTCACAAGAATTAAAGGAAATGCAGATCTTTAATTTTAATCCATTCTCCCTCTAACGCAGCAAGGATTTACAGGAATCAAACCTCCATATTTATTACCCTGCTGTTGCAGTTTACAAAAACACCCCATATGTGATATATAGGCACACCACAGGGCTTATAAGGGAAGGGGCATCATACAGTTTTTGATCATGAATCTTTTGCTGGAATGGATTTTGGGTGCCATGTCATATTTGAAGAGATCCTAAGTAGGGTTGAGCGAACTTGTATTTTAAGTTCGACATCCAAAGTTTGGGTTGCGGGTTATCGAAGAATCCCGTTATGGATTCCGCTACCACGGACCATAACGAAATTTGGAATCCATAAGGGGATTCTTCAATGAACCCGAACGCTGAACTAAAAAAACAAGTTTGCGCAACCGTCTTTCACTGCTCTACTTCCTTCTTCTCCTTCACAGACAGCACAGGAGCTCCGCCCCTCATGTCACATGATCATTATACCAGGCCCTTTACCACCTCTTCTCCAATCCAGTACTGAGCCACGCCCCCTGCACTGATCACATGACGGTGACATCACCCCAGGTCCTTAGTGTTGTCAAAGGTTCGGGTTCATCGAAGAATCCCCTTACGGATTCAAAATTCCATTATGGTCCGTGGTAGCGGAATCCATAATGGTATTCTTCAATAACCCAAACCCGAACTTTGGATGCATAACTTAAAATACAAGTTCGCTCAACACTAATCCTAAGGAATTTATAAACACTTGGTTGTGAAAATGAAAAAGTTAATTTCTTCAAATGAAATCTTACATAACCCCACAACCCAATTTTTCATTTTCAAAAAGGGTAACAGGAGAAAAGAAGAGAAAGAGCACCATTTGAAGCCCAGTTTGGTGATTTATACGGCACTGGCTGACAACAGCAGAGGCTCTGAGGTGCAATAAAGAAGAAAACCCCAAAAAGTGACCTCCTTTTAGAAACCACACTACTCACAGTATTTACCAGGGGAGGTAGTTAAAATTTTGACCCCACAGGTGTTTTGC
This sequence comes from Bufotes viridis, assembly GCA_033119425.1. Lineage (NCBI taxonomy): Eukaryota > Metazoa > Chordata > Amphibia > Anura > Bufonidae > Bufotes > Bufotes viridis. The sequence continues at coordinate 253,106,453 of CM065593.1, forward strand.
AAAAATTAATTCAAGCAGATGGCACAAAGTAAACATTGTAATTTATAGCTGAAACCCGCTAGAAGTAACCCCATTTTGGAAATTACACCCCCTAGGTATCTATGAAGAAGTTTAGTAAGGATTTTGACAGATATTTTGCAGAATAAATGTGGCAGTGTCCAATATGCTTTGCCCAGCTGGTGCTATCTGAGACTCACTCCACACAACTTGAATTGTTAGGTGGGGCTCTATCGGCACATGGTAGGGCAGGGAAGGGTAGGAGCGCAATTTGGCTTTTGGAACATGGATATTTTTGGAATGGTTTTTCGGCATTACATCACATTTGCAGAGACGCTGAGGTACCTGTAAAGGGGAAACCCCCTATAAGTAACTGCATTTTGGAAGCTAAACCCCTCAAATTATTTATCAAGGTGTGGATTGAGCAGAATTTCATGAGCTGGAGAAAAATGAAGATTTCAAGTTTCCCACAGATATGGTATTTTAGTGTTCAGTATGCTGTGCCCAGCTGGTGCCATCTAAGACAGTCTACACCCTTTAAATTGTTAGGTGGGTTCTACTGGGAACTGAAATGGCATAAATGAGGACGTAAACTGCAGTTTGGGTACACTGCAGAGTTCAGAAGGAAAAGGCCACCTTTTTGCTTTTGCAAGGCAGATTTTGATAAATTGATTTATGGGTGCCATGTTGCTTTTGAACAGCCTCTGGGTACCAGTACAGATATTTTCTGATGTTTTTTTCTAATTTTCTCTTGACAGAGCTGTGTGGGGGCTTATTTTTTGCAGGATGATTTGCCTTCGATATTGGTTCTATTTTAAAATAAATACGACTTTTTGGGAAGCAGGATAAAAAAAAGACAGCAACTCTGCTTTTGGGGTTTTATTATTGTGGCATATACCGTATGGGAAAAATTACATGCTATATTTCTTCTACTGGTCAGTATGATTACAGAGATACCAATTTTATATAGTTGTTTTTTTATGTTTTACTACTTTTACACTAAGCATTTTTGAAAAGAAATCCTGTTTTTGCTTCACCATTTTCTGAAAGCCTAATTTTTTAAATTTTTCTGGAGATGGTGTGAAGGCTCCTTTTTTGTGAGATGAGGTGACATTTTCTTTGGCCCTATTTTGGGGTAGATTCGACATTTTGATTGTTCGATACTATGCCTGTGAGACGAGGTGACCACAAAAATGGTTATTTTGGCATTGTTTTTATTTTTTATTTTATGGCACTCACCTGATGGGGGTAGATCCTGCGATATTTTTATACAACTGGTCTTTAATATGTAAATTTTTTTAATTTATTTATTTTTATTGTACATGGCTTGATGCTGTATTGTAATTTGTATTGTAATAAAATCTAGGAGTACACATAGCTGTGTAACAGTATGTCAGAGGATACTCCTAATCCTCACAAGTCCATTCCATATACAGGACACAACAACAACTTCACTTATAGTGCATTTACCTTTTCAAATAAAGTGCATCATTACTGTTTCACAGCACAAATTCAGCATTATCTATAGCAATTGAAAAAAAAATGCAGCATGTGAATACAGTCCAAGATAATCTATTAGTACTTATCCTTTCAAGGTGGCAGTTCAGGTGAAGAGGCATTCTCTTCACACATGCAGTCTGCCTCCTTCCTCAGGCATGCACTGTATTGGTCCTGGAGGTTTAAATAGTCATATCCACCAATCACAAAAAATATATAAAACCAATTACTTTTAACAAATAAACAAACACCAATACTTATAGAAAGACCTTCCAGTTACAAGCTTCATTTAATCATTTCGGGTTCAGACTGTCCAAAGAATATATTTAAAACACTTGTCTCTGAAGTAACCTCACTTTAATTTGCTGTTCTTCTACTTGCACTTCCTCTAATACTCTCCATTTTAATTCATAAACACCATGTCTCACTTCTGAGAAACGTCTTGCTATACTATACATGCATAGTTTTTTCCCGTATGGATTTCCTTAATACCTGTTCTGTGTGAATAGGACCAAATTGCTGAGCCAGGTTTTATTAGGACTGGGTGAGTATAGGCATGCTTTTGGCTTAGGGCTCTTTAACAAGAGTGGATCCTGTGAGGATAATCCGCTGCGTGAAAGAGTGCCAAGCCCCGTTCTGGACAGCAGAGACACGGAGCATTAACATGATTGATAATGCTCCGTGCCGCTCTGTGATTTTTGCTACAAAATCACGGTGTCAACTTTATCTCACTTTATCTCATGGCATCCGCTCATGTGAAAGAGCCCTTATCGTAAAGAAAATCTGCCGCCTTTTTGCACTGGGGCCCATAACACTCTAGTTATGCCACTGTGTATAGTGCCCGTTAAGACAAATATTTCACTAGTATTTTACTTCTTTTCCTCTGATTGAGACCTCTACGATCATTGACCACATCTTCACAAGATTGAAATTGTTGTGTCTTTTTAGTTACAGCACTGTAAATGTATGGACCTGGGGAACAGCTTCAAACATAAATTTAGAATGCAAGTTTTTGATACTTTTTTTTAGCATACTTCAAATTGTTTTTCTATTGCAGCATTTAAAGAGTCAAATGGTTGGAATCAGAGTTATTAGAGAGTTATCTCTGATCCTTACCATTACAGTGCAATGTTGGCTTTTAGTTACAGCTTATACCTGGTGGTTATCACTCCATCTGTAGCTTCTGTAACTAAGGTATAGTATCACATGCTTTCCTAAAATCTAGCTATAACTCATCAACGCCATTACCAACATTTCGCTATGCACTTACATCCATTAAAAACTGCAATGTGAGTGATACCATCTATATTCATGCAGTTCATTGCAAATAGTAACTTGAAATATTGTACATACAGAGGGAGAGTAATCAGCTCCTGTGTGCCAGAAAAGTGGCTTTAAAAAGTTGCAAGCTGTGTTTGTGACTTTTTAAATGCAACTTTTTGAAAAAAAAATTATGCTGCCCATGTCACTTTTCCACAAAGAGGTGTTACAAAGGTGGGAAAGGTGAAAGGCCAACAGCCGAGACTAATTTATCTTCATTTACACCACTTTTCTGGTGCAAATGAAGGCAGAAATCAGCTCACAGGGACTGCGCCTCGGTGTAAATGAGGCGCATCTGACGGCAGTGCAGTAGATATAGCAAGGCCAGCACAGAAAGCAATGGTCTTGATAAATCTCCCCCACAGTACTACAGATGTTAGATTTATTAGATGGTCGTCACCCTATTTTACCATCCTTAAGGCCTCTTTCAGATGTGCATCGCGGGTGAGGGCCGCATAGGATGTGGGTGCGTTCAGGTAAAATCGTTGCGTTATTCATTTTTTTTCTGCGCGAATGCAATGTGTTTTGCACGTGCGTGATAAAAAACTGAATGTGGTACCCAGACCCGAACCCGGACTTCTTCACTGAAGTTCGAGTTTGGGTACAGTGTTGTGCAGATTTTACTATTTTCCCTTATAACGAGGATATAAATGTAAATAATAGCATTCTTAATACATAATGCTTACTAAAATGTAGATTGAGGGGTTAAAAAATATAAAAAGTTAACTCACCTCATCCACTTGATCACGCAGCCAGCTTCATCATCTTTCTTCTTCATTGAGGACCTGCCAAAGGACCTTTGATGACAATCACGCTCACCATTTGACGTCACCAAAGGTCCTGCTGAATGAAGATAGAAGGATCTTCATTCAGCAGGACCTGCGCTGAGGGAAAATAATACAGTAAATTTACTTGAATCAATTTACTAACATCATCTTCTTAGCAACCATGTGTAAAAATCGCATTGCATCCGCACTTGCTTAGGGATGCATCCGCACTTGCTTACGGACGTACTTGCTTATTCAGTGGAATTGAATCTCGGAAAAGTTCTTACACTTCTAAAAATATATTATGGAATGGATCAGCAAAAAAAAATTTTTTTGATTAAGCCACCCCCCCTTCAAAATAGTGTTCAAAATGGATATCTAATTCAAGACACAGTTACATTTTTTTAATAAATGTCCTATTCCTGGATAATATTATTCTAATCGTTTTTCGCTCTTTGTGCTGCTAAGAAGGAAAGTGATATAAATACATTTAAAGCAATGTTTTATCTTTCTGGCAGATAATACAACAATAACATTTGTAAAGCGCTTTTCTCCCATAGGACTCAAAGCACATAGATATGACTCAGATCAATACAGGGTTGCAGGGTGGACAGTTGCAACAAGTCCTTCAGTTATCCAGGGCCTTGATTGTGCCAGGATTTGAATGTCAATAAGCCAATATTAAACAGAATTCTCCATTTTATCGGTAGCCAATGTAGTGAGTGAAGGGTTGGTGTTATGTGGCAATGGTGGGGTTGGCTTGTTAACAGCCTTGCACTGGCATTCTGTACCAATTGCAGGCGTTGCAGGTCTTTGTTTGGAAGGCCTGTATACAGAACATTGCAGTAGTCCAACCGTGATGTGATGAAGACACGAATAAGGTTTGGGAGATCTTCTGGAGGTATGAGGTGTTTAATTTTTGCAATGTTCCTTAGGTGAAAGAGGGAATGTTTCACAACAGCTGAGAATTTATTCCTGAAGCTTTATTCCCCATCAATCAATACACCTAGGCTGCGCACAAAGTCTGATTTGTTCAGGTCTGCACTCCCCATCCTTAGTGGTGCTGGCTGAGATTGGAGCTGCTTTGCTGTCGATCCCTGACCTCTGATAACAAGAACCTCAGTTTTGCCAGCATTTAGTTTTAGCCAGTTATCATTCATCCACTCCTGAAGCTCAGCTAAGTACACATTTATTTGTGGGGTAGGGTCTGTGACGCCAGGTTTGAAAGATAAATATAGCTTGGTGTCATCAGCATAGCAGTGATAGGTCAGGCCATGTTTTTGTATGATTTTTCCAAGTGGCAGCATGTATATGGTGAATAGCGAATGGGATAGTATCGTGCCCTGGGGTACACCATATTTTAGTGGTATAGGGTTAGAGAGGAAGGGCGCAAAGGATACCCTTTGTGTTCTGCCAGCCAGGAAGGAGTTGAACCACTGGAGAAATAAGCAATCTATGCCACAGTACTCTTGTAGCTTGTTAAGCAAGATTTCATGATCAACTGTGTCAAAAGCCGCTGAGAGGTCAAGCAAAATCAGGATGGAACATTGACCTCTGTCTCTTGCCATGAGCAGATCATTGCAGATCTGGGTGAGGGCTGTTTCACAGCTGTGGTGTTTTCTGAAGCCGGATTGAAGAGGGTGAAGGATGCTGTTCATTTAGAGCCTGGTTTCAATTTGGAGATAGACAGCCATTTCAATAACTTTCCCCAGAAAAGGGGGGTTAGAGACAGATCTGAAGCTATTTAGAGCATCTGGGTCGAAGGATGGTTTCTTAAAGGGAATCTGTCACCTGCCTATCATAATTTTTTTCTGTCACATTATCTATGTGTAATAAAGTACCTTATATCCGGATCTGTTCTTCTTTTTTCTTTGTCACTTGTCATTTTGATAAAAAAACAAATTTTCCTTTATGCTAATTAGGGTCCAAGGTGCCCAGAGGGGCGTTTTTTCCCAGCTCAGGAGCCCAGTAACGCCCCCCTAATGTGCCCAGCCCGCCTAAATTTGAATTCCTAAGCACGCCTACAGCTGCAGAAACCGCTTCCCAGAGGCGAGGCTAATGGCTCGCGGTGCTGCCGATTGCCTGCGTCTACGCGATCCTAAGCCAACTGAAGGCAACAGCGCTCTGAAAACGTCACTGGGCTCTGCGCATGCCCAGTGACACTATTGAGGCTGTTGCCCTCAGTTGGCTTAGAATCACGCAAGCACAGGCAATCGGTGGCGCCGCGCCTGCGCGAGAATTCCGGCGGCCGGCGAGATGAAGATCGGGGCGTTATTGTGGCCTGAAAGCGGAGGTAGCTGGGGGCGGAGCCATTAGCCTCGCCTCTGGGAGGCGATTTCTGCAGCTGTAGGCTTGCTTGGGGATTCAAATTTAGGCGGGCTGGGCACATTACGGGGGCGTTACTTGGCTCCTGAGCTGGGAAAAAAACTCCCCTCTGGGCACCTTGGACCCTAATTAGCATAAAGGAAAATTCAGTTTTTTATCAAAATGACAAGTGACAAAGAAAAAAGAAAAACAGATCCGGATATAAGGTACTTTATTACACATAGATAATGTGACAGAAAAAAATGATGATAGGCAGGTGACAGATTCCCTTTAAGTAGCGGTCTGACGATTGCTTCTTTCAGACAGGTGGGAAAACTGCCTTCTTGTAACGAACAGTTGACTATTTTGTGAAATGCTGGTCTAAATAGCTCAGGGCATTTCAATATAAACTTAGTTGGGCCAGGGTCTAATTCGCAGGTAGTCTGGCAAAGGTATAAAAGGATATCTAAGATACCTTCTTCAGTAATTACCTTGAAATCAGACCATTGTGGTAGGCTATTTTTGCATCCATTATATGGCTCTGCTTTGGTTTCCGATGCTGTGACTTGAATGGCAGATCGTATGGAGGAGACTTTGTCTGAGAAGAAGTGGGCAAATTTCTCACAGAGGTTCTGTGAAGGTCTGATGCTGGATTTCCGTCACGGTGGGTTGCAGAGATTGTCGACTGTGGGGAAAAGCTGAGCAGGTCTGTTTGTAACATTTGCAATCTCCTGAGACAGGAATAAAGGTTTTTTCTTGTTGATCAGTGTTTGATATTTTTTCAGGTGCGCAATTAGGGAATGTTTGTCTTCGGAGGACTGATGTTTGCGCCACTGTCGTTCTTTACAGAGTTGTCAAACCAGCGAGTATGATCTAATGGTGTGGAAAGTTTAACGTGTAAAGAAGCTATGGAGTCAAAAGAAGCCGAGACCTAGTGGTTATATTTGAGGACCATGGGTTCAAGTTGTGATCTGTCAGTTCTTTAAGATTGAGGGTGTTCTGAAGGTGTTGGGGTGACAAACCTTTTAAGGATCAATATTTTATTAGTTCTTTTACTTGGTGTTTTATAGCTGGTGCTGTAAGGAAGAAGTGGATTGTATGGTGGTCTGACCAAACTACTGGATCAATCTCCACATTGGATATTAAAAGTTCGGAATGGAATATGAGGTCAAAAGTGTGGCCTTTTTGTGGGTGGGGAGGTTGATGGCTTTAGAGAAGCCCAGTTCATTCATAGAAAGAAGTAGCTATTTTCCTAACTGGGAGGAATGTGTATCCACCCATGCATTAAAGTCTCCCAGAATTATCGACCTAGGGTGTTTCAGTGTTATGCAAGATACAAGTTCTGCTAATTCCTTAAGAAAGGCTGAGCCATCACCAGGGGGTGGTAGACAAGCAGTATGTTTATGTTTTCATCAGCTAAAAGTTGGGCTGCCAGACATTCAAAAGAGTGGGTGGGGGTTACAGAGAGGGGTTTACCCTGGGTTCACACCTGAGCGTTTTACAGCACGTTCCTACGCACTGTAAAATGCTCCACAGGCGAAAACCCATGTTTCCCTATGGGTATGGTTCTCACCTGAGCATTTTACAGCGCGTACGAACGCGCTGTAA